>JAHBCN010003422.1:75313-177396 GCA_019359885.1 Listronotus oregonensis | reverse complement strand
CTATATGGGTCTTCGTTCCCCATTAAATTCCCTTTATAAAAATCCCCATATTGGGGTTAAAAATCCCGGTTTCCCGGGTTTATCCTCGTTGGAAACAAAAGCGCCTCCAACCCCGGGTGCAATGTGGCGGCGACGTTTTGTTTCGTTCCTGTAAAAAAACCCCAAGGGTTCAGGCCTGCTGGTGGAAAAAGGGCCCCCCCTCCGTAGTTTCCAAGTTCCTTAAAAAGAAACGGTCAGTATTTTAAAAAAAGGATAAATAAACAAAAAAACCCCCAGGTTCGGACCCCCCTTATCCCAAAACCACTAAACACCTTTTTTCCCCTCGATAACTTCAACAACAGAATTGAAAAAAAAAATTTCTCAATACTTCAATTAACTTAAACCAAGAATCTCTTAAAATTTCCCCCTAACTTTTGATTTTCTTTCACCTGGGGTTCCCCCTAAAAGGCTCCCCCGGTATATATGAATGTGGCTCACCGGGGGGCCTACATCGACTCATCATGAATCCTTTTCGCTGCCTTTTATGCGTTCCCCTTGCCACCCCACTTAGAGGGATAGTGGTGGTGTGTGTTTTGGGTTTTTTTATTAAAAACCCCCTAAAAGGGGTTACCCCTCCCCTAAATCAAACTAAATCTAAAACACAGAACTTAAAACTATCTTAACTTTCCAAATGATACCAAAATTCTAAATTCCTTAATCTAAAACTGTTTTGTTTTTCCCAAAAATTTTCCCAAAAAATTTTTCCTTAAAATTTAAAGTTACAAGCTCCAATTCCTTTTAAAACAAATTATTCTGTAAAATTCCAAAGTTTTTCTTTTTGTTATTTTCTTACATTATTACATGTTTTACGAAAAATTCTTCCTTGCCTAACCTTTTAACTTGATCATTTTATCTTTTAATTATCTGATATGTCTCCATTACCCCATTTTACTTTCAGTCTTCTTACTGTTCCACCCCACTTTGACTAAACTTTCCCCATCTAAAAGCGCATTACTTTTCCACCCCACTTAGGATATAAGTTATAAACAAAAACAAAAATAATCTTTACACGAACTGTTACTCTCCGGTCTAGTACCGCCAAGTTTCTAACGCCACCTAGGGTCTCATCTCCTCTACCCCCTCAAAAACTCCTGGTCTCCAAGTAAAACCCCTGGCTACCTGCCAGTAACATGTCACGACAGCCCTTCTTCCTGAAGGATCCTGCTGCCCTCCTGTGACCTAAAAAAACAAAAAAAAAAAAACCCCCCAAACCCCGGGCTTGTACTGTTAACCCCTTACTAATTTAGTATTTCCTCATTAACCTTACTACGCGACACTTATATCCCAGTGGTAAAATTCTTACTACTTCTGCTCGGGGGGAATTTTTTCCCTGTCTTAAAACAAAACTAACTTTACTAAAATACTCCCTTTTATACTAAGTTCCCCGAAATTATCAATTATACAAGCATTTTGATTATTCCCCTTATTAAACAAAATTTCCTTTACTTCAAACTACTACGGCTCGGAAGAATTATCATGTTTACATCCTGATTTTTATCCTCAAAAATTTCCTAACTTGCTCTTACTTAAAACAAAAAATTGGAATGGCTTCTGTTCTGAAGCATGCTCTGAAAATTGCTAAATTCCTAAATATTAATTCCCTAACCGATTTTCCTAACAAATTCCTAATTCCTAATGTTCCTAACTATTCATTTCCAATTTGGGCCAAAAAAAACTTTCTGCCGGGCCTACTTCCCCGGAAAACTTAAAATCTAATGTTTACAAAACCAGTCCTGGTGGCCGAGTGCAGCGGTCTTTTTTTAAATTCCGGGCCTACGTTCCAGGAAAACAAGTTAAACTTTTTTAGTTTTTTACAAAATCCTTAAAACAAAAAAAAACTAACCTTAAAACTAACTTAAAATTAAGCACTCTACGAGCCCTTTCACCCCAGTTTTTATGAGCGTCTGTTAGGGTTACAGCACTCTATGACGTCTGTTTTCCGCGCACTTTTCACTACTTCTTAAACCACCGCGTCGGGTTTTAAACACACCCCGGGGTTTTTTTTGCAGTGTGTTCCAATTTGCTGGTTATTGGCATGACTTCGGTCGGTTGCTGTCGAAGTAATTTTTCGCGGTCAGGCGGCTTGCCTGCCGGTTTAGTTGATGCTGAGTCCGGGATTTCTGGATCCTTCCCCAGATGGCCCCGGGCCAGGATCAGGTGGCGGAAACTGCCCCTTGATCCTTGGTTGGATCGTCGGGGAAGGGGATGGTTCGCCTGTGGGATTGTAGGGTCTCTGGATCGTCCCGGATCTTTTTTTGGTCTGGTGGATCCGGTGGCGGCGTGGCAGGTTTACGAACTATTTTTTTTCCTTCCCTGATGCCATGGGTATTATCTCGGGGGTCTGGGGGGGCTGTAAAACCCCTGGGGGCTGTCCTCAAGCGGTCCAGGATCCTCCCAGAAGGTTTTTGGGGGGAGTCCCAGATTGGCGTCGTCGTCAGGTAGATCCGGCTGGGTGAGCGGGAACTCCCCCGGAAAAAAATTTCGTTCCCGTTCCTGTGGGGGGGATCATCTCCGAATCTCCGCTGTTTCCGGTATGGGTTTTTGGAATTTTGGGTCTCGGTATGCCGCCCGGGGCCCCAGAAAAAGGTTTTTTGGCCCCCGGGCGGTCGAATGTAAAATTTTGGGAAAATTGTCCCTCCTATGCGGCTAATGGGTCATTCATCGGCACCTCTCCTCTACTGCTTCAACAATCCACCCGTCTAACGGTGGGTCACTCGGTTGGTTTTTTCTTGGTGGACATGGCATGGTGTCTTCACTGAATGGGTCATCATGTTCGCCCCCCCCATTCCTGTGAGTATCCGGGGTACAAAACCTTCCTGAAGTCTTTTTCCCTATTTTTGGTGGAGGCTCCTCGCCCCCTTCGGTGCTTGACTCTTGTTCTGTTGGTGTCGTTTCCTTATTTTCCACGGTCGGGGGATTTTCCCCGGGGCTCTAATACTGTTACGGGGGTAGTACCATTAGCCTCGTTTACCCCCGTTGCAGTGTCCTGACCCTTGTCAATGGGTCTTTGTAGGTGGGGGGTGTGAGGAACCCTTTCCCTGGCTGTTCCTCCACATCTTCTGCTTTTTTCCCTTGGACGTCTTCCTCTTTTTCCCTTTTTTGTCACTTTCGGGATCTAAATATTGTTCGTATTTTGTGCGTGTAAGCCTTGGACGGCAAAAGCCAGTTCGTCACTTTTCAACATCGCAAGGTCCCCGTCATAAAAATAGACCTCCCCCCCGGGGTTTTTTTGCTGTCTGGTCGGCTGCAGGGCTTCTTCGTTCGCTGGTGGTTCTTCTACAATCGGTTTAGGCTCAAAGCTAGCCTAGGTGGTCCGGGTGCCAGTCGGGGGCAGCTTGACCTTTTTTAACCTCCGCACTCTTTTAAATCGTGGATTGGGACCAGGGCGGTCAAATCGTGGCCGACTATTCCCTTGGAACCTATTTCCCTGGTTTGAGTACCGTTGATTTTGTACCCTATTGTCTTGGTTTTGTTTCCCCATTAAACTGTGGTGGTCCCTGATTTATCTTCTTTGTTCTTGTTGGTTCCTCATTCCACCTCCCCTCCTCTGCCCCCATCATGGCGTCCCAATCTTCCTCTAATTGCGTAGCCCCCGGGATCTTTTCGTCCATTGTTTCACAATGAAAAGATCTTAAAAAGGCCCCGAATTTCTGGTCTGATCCTTTCAAAATTGGATCTGCAAAAATCCTTTTCGGTGGCCTCTTAAAAAAAACGAACGCCCAATCTCCCCCCCTTCTGGAAGTTTTCTGCCGTCTCTTGTTTCTTCTGGTCTGCCCCGAAAAAGCTCTGCTGGGAAATCTATTCCGGGTTTTCGTATCGTCAAAATTTCGGAGTAATACCTTCTTAAATTGCTTCCAGGTAATCCCTTCATCCTTATACATCAGCATTTTTTTTTGCCGCTTGACCCCCCAAAAATTTTTAAACCCACTCGGTGCCATTGATCCTTCGGTCCTGTTTTGTCGGCAAAAATTTTTGATGTTCTGTAAAAACAATTCGGATCCTCGGTGTCCTCTCCTCCATAGTGTGGTGTGACTGACACCAGGTCCCCCTTTCTGTGTGCATAAGGTTTTTCTTTGAACTGTGCTAAAAAGTCGCTAATAAAGTCTTGATTGTTTCTCTCCTGGTTTCCAAAAACCCCTTTTTGTATTATCGTTTCTAGTTCCCCCTTTCTCCCCCTTTTTCCCCAATCTTCGAGGGGTTTTGAGACAATTATTCTTTTTTTTTGATCTTTTGTACTGTTCATTTCTGGGCACCCCGGGATCGTTCAATTGAAACCGTATTTCCCCAAAAGGGTCATTGTAACCTCTGTACTCCGATATCGTTGCATTTCTCGGCTTCTGCCCTGTGTCATTGGCCCATTTTCCCAAAAAATCAATCCCTTCCCCCATATAGGTATTCTTCGCTAATTTGGGGGGGGATTTCTATTTGTAAATAGGTGGCGTGCCGGTTCCCTCCTCGTCTTTTGTTTTTTTCCCCTCTACGCGGTCCATATCCTCGGGGAAGGTGTTCTGGGTTTTCCCAACCCTCCCCGAATAGGCGCCTCTTACGTTGGGCGACATGTCTCCATCCCCGGGGGTTCTTACTGTGGGATTTTCGCTTGTTTTCCGGGAAAAAAATTTTTTTTGGGGTTGTGGGGTCAGTAGTGGATCTTCCCGCTGAATCACACAGGGGGGATCGCCTTCACTACTTCCGGAACCCCTTTTCCTCTTCCGGCTAGCTCATTTGTCGGGAACTGGACTCCCTTTTGGGGGGTCCCCCCGAAGATGGTTCGAATCCGTGTTAAAAAATTCCCGGACCGGCAGTGCCGGGAAGTGCAGCGCTCCTTGTACAGGCTCCAGAGCCCCTTTTTATCCATTTACGTTCGAATCCCGGCTCTTTGTGGGAGTTCCAAAAAATTTTCCCCCTTTGATCCTGATTTTTGGTGGATTAACCCCTTTTGGGAACCCCTCCGCGGGCCCCTTTTCCGGAAAAATTTCCCGGAAGCTTCCCCCCTTTTTTAAAACCCCCGTTTGTTGCCGGTTTTTCCTTAATCCCTTAAAACTTTTAAAAATAACATCCCTTGTCCCCAAAATTCCTTTTAAAAAAAACTTCTTCCCCCCTTTTTCCCCAATTTCTCCCTGAAACCCGTTAAAAAACCC
This sequence comes from Listronotus oregonensis, assembly GCA_019359885.1. Lineage (NCBI taxonomy): Eukaryota > Metazoa > Arthropoda > Insecta > Coleoptera > Curculionidae > Listronotus > Listronotus oregonensis. Next base: position 172,219 of record JAHBCN010003422.1, on the reverse strand, counting down.
CTTCCAAAGGGGTTTTTTTCCGGGGGCTTCTTTGAGGTTTCCTCTTCCCAAAAATCCCCCCGCTGTTGGCGGGTTATCGCGGGTTACCCCTGGAAAATCACCCTGGAAAGGGCCCCAAGTAAAAAAAAAAAAAAATGCCTTTTCCCCCTTATCCCGAATTTCTCCTGGAAACCCCCCAGAACCCGTTCTCGGATTTCACAGGACGGTTCCCTGATATATGTCCTTTAAGCCCCCCAACCCGGGGCGGGTTTTTTATGGGTTTCCCAATGAAAATTGCCAAAGAAAATTGAAATTGTTACTTTTTTTCCCCTTTATCCTGTTTTCCCTGTTTAACCCATGGGGGAAACCCCGTTCTAGTATGGGTCGTTCGATTCCCTATTAAATTCCCTTTATAAAAATCCCCACTATGTCGCAGGTTAATCCCGGTTTCCCAGTTATCCCTCGTTGGAAACAAAAGCGCCTGCCCCAATTAGTCAATGTGGCGGCGACGTTTTGTTTTTTTCCTGAAAATAAAATAAAACCCGGGGTTCAGGCCTGCTGGGGGGGAAAAACAGCGGCCCCCCCCTAATTACCTAAAAAAAAATAAACAAAAAAACCTCCACGTCCTGGGGAAACAAGACACAGGCCTGCCTGATGAATTCAAGGCGGCCCCCTTGTCTGTTTCTTTCCTGAAAATCAAAATAGGTACGACTTTCCAAGTTCCTTGAAAAAGAAACGGTCAGTATTCTTAAAAAAGAATAAATAAACAATAAAACTCCAGGTTCGGATCTCCTTATCCCAAAACCACTAAACACCACTATTCCTCGATAACTTCAACAACAGAATTGCATAAAAAACTTCTTCTCAATACTTCAATTAACTTAAACCAAGAATCTCTTAAAACTTTCCCTAACTTTTGATTTTCTTTCACCTGGGGTTAGCCTAAGAAGGCTGCTCCCGGTATATATGAGATGTGACTCACCAGAGGGGCCTACATCGACTCATCATGAATCGCGAATTTCGCTGCCTTTTATGCGATTCTGTGTCAAAGCACATGGTCATACTATTTTACGTCTTCCCCATTATTACTGCATATTTAATCCCATCGAGATGATTTGGGCTGCAGTCAAGAACAAACTAAGGAAATATAATCAATCCCCAACTGACAGTGCTTTCGTACTAGAAAATATAAGGGCAGTTGTTAATGAAGTAAATGACAGTGGTATATGGATGAAATGTGTTCAGCATGTCATAATAATATGAGTTTAATTCCCTCAATTAATTTAAATAAGGGTGTTGTTAAATCGTCATATTTATAATATCCTCTTAAGACCATTGTAATAAATATAACTGATATATAAAGTGCCGATTAAATAAAAAGTGTATCTTAGGGCTACTTTTATATGAGTTTATTCCTTACAGTTTGTATAACCACTTAAACTCCATATTTGGCCTAATTCTGGTGAACCATTGTTTATTTTTTAATATCTGTTAATTACGACATTATCCTTGGTTAAAAATAGGCCCAAAGCAATAATATCAAGCCGTAACTATAGCATCTTTCAATGTTTCTTGACTATTTTCCAACTCCAAAAATACAACTCGGGGGGGGGGAGGATATTTTGTAAAATGTCAAGATAACAAGAAACAGTTAAAGTTGCTATAGCTAGGGCCTAATATTATTATTATTAAAGTGGTTTATTGAACAGTTGCTGCCGAATCTGTCTCCAAAATCTGTTATTGTTATGGACAATGCGTCTTATCATTCACGTTTAAACAACAAAGTTCCCAATAGCAACACAAAGAAGGATGATATTTTTAAATTTATACAGTAAAAACATGGAAATTCCTCAAAAGTCTACAAAAAAGGTGTTATTGGAAGCTATAAAAAAAGAGAACTTTAAAAAGGAATATGTTATCGACAAATTATGCGAAGCACATGGTCATACTATTTTACGTCTTCCCCTTATTACTGCCTATTTAATCCCATCGAGATGATTTGGGCTGCAGTCAAGAACAAACTAAAGAAATATAATCAATCCCCAACTGACAGTGCTTTCGTACTAGAAAATATAAGGTCAGTTGTTAATGAAGTAAATGACAGTGGTATATGGATGAAATGTGTTCAGCATGTCATAGTGAAAGAAAATGAATATTGTATTTTACCGGCCATTGACCCCAAATTCTGATTCAAGCTCTGAAAATTCGGATAGTGAATTTTGACTTTTCATCAATTATAGGAAATAAAATAAAATCATAAACGGGTAAGTGTTTTCTTATATATTTCTTATATTATATAATACCTACTAATTAAAAAAAAAAATGAGTCCGCGTAACTGTAAATAATGAGAATAAATTTTCAGTATTTTATGTTAAATGCTGCACGCCCATGTCTTATAAAGAAAATACCGCCTCTAACCGGCGCGGCGTTTCAGTTTTTATGTTGTTCGGATTGACTTCGTATAGACTTTACATGCATTGACATTGTTTTTCATTATTCTGGCAAGACCTATATTTGGCATAGATTGTATTATACTTGAAAATAGAAACGTTGTATTTTAACCCAACCTTAAAGCACCTTGTGAAAAAATTGTGGTGGCTGATTTAATTCAAAAGTTATTTCGTATAATCTTAAAGATTTTATTTTAATTATCCAATTATCATTTTTTCTAGTAAGAGCACAATTAATAGACAAAAACACCATTTTTATACATATTTAACACGAAAACGCCAAAAAATATTTCTTTGTTTATAATAATTTTAAAACTATGACAAAAAATTAGAAATCAGAGTAATATTGTCAAACACACGAAATTATTATAAAGAAAGCATCTTTTTTTACCTTTTATGGCGTGATTTTTCAAGTATCAGAAGGACTCCACAACGCAAAAAATTTATACAATTCTTTAAACATTTTTTTTTAATGTACAATGAAGACGAGAGTTCGAAACAATTTTGTTAATTAACAATTTTCTAACTTGTTAAAAACTTTAAGTTAAATTTTTAACGAAAATAAATTCTTTAAAATGTTCTGAATACAGCATAATTTTTTAAATTTTTTAAATTTATATTTAATACCAAAAAAAAAATGTATTTAGTGTGACGTATTCGGTTTTGATTCCGAGCGCGCAACAAAAAATTTTCAGCAGATTATAAATATTGGAAATAGAACTTCGGGAGTTCGGACTTTTTTATCAGAAATAATCTACTCTTCAAGGATCTTTTTCGCAATATCCTCTATCTCTTATGGTTTTAAAGTTATATTCAAAAATCGGAATGACTTTTTTGGTTTTCGTTTATTGGTAATAACAATTGCAATATTTATTGGCAGAAAAAATTCTATCGCTCATATTTTTCGTCTTGTAACTATTTTTCTAAGAAAACACACTCTTCTTGATTAGACTACTTGTCGATTAGGACAATGGCGAACAGCTATTTTCAATTTGTTTTATAAATGCTTGGTCGGATTGATTTATTATAGCAAAATTAAATAAAAATAAAATAAAATGTATAATTAAACAATATGTATTTTAATTTTTAATAAAATTATTGTTCCTAAATTATGTTGGGCAAAACATAAAAGAATAAAAAAATATAAATAAAAACTTTAACAACCTGTATTTCGGAAACGAAGGACCCATATTTGTATAGAGTTTATTTTTGGACCTTGATAACGTACCAGAAGTATATAAATTTCCTTATAAATCACCCTGTATTGCCAGAATAATAAAAAACAATATCTATACAAATAAAAAAGTTATTAATTATTAAACCTAATCGAAAATTTTAAGTGGTAGAATTTTGTGCTGGGGAGTGTAGATTTTAATGAATATCTTTTTAATATATATTTATTTAAAATTTCCTAGTAAGTACTACCCCAGAATACTGATCTATACAGAAGCGACACGGATGAATTTTCATGGTTCAGTAATTATGGTTAATGATGATTGGTAATGAATATGTTTAAAGTCCAATTGACAGTTCTCACTGACAAAGCAAAATAATTGTTTACGTTCGACGACGACGATAATTTTATTGTGCTTTAAGTTTTTGAAAAAAAAACTATTACCTACATAAATAATGGCTATAAAAGCAGTGGATGTTATTTTGCATAAACTTTGTGTTATTCTCCTGCGGATCAAGAAATATCACACTTTGCTTTTCCAAAAGATGAATCTAGGTATCTACATTTTTCAAACTTCATTTTTAAGTATAGGTATAACTTTTAAATGTAAAAATTATTTTATAAAATTTATTAAAAACTACAAGTATGATTAGCAAAATTTGTAATTTAGCTCAACTTCAAGGGGCTAACGATTTTTTTTAGATGTATAATTTGGGCAAAGGTTTGCAATAAAGAAGACTTGCTTGACAAAGGGCCTGCAGTTTTACATAAATACCATAAAATATGTGAAAAATACTTTGAAGATAATTACATAAATAAAGGAGCTCAAGGTACTAGAAAGAGTTTATTTGCCCAAGCTGTCCCAACTTTGTTTAGCTATTTGCCGAAAAAATCTGCTGATGAAACTAATACAAATTTGAAGTCACCCGCTAAGATTTTTGTGATCATATAACAGACAACTTTAAGCCAATAGAAGGGTATAAATAACCTTATTTTTAAATTGTTTACCTTGTCTAAAACATACTTGATACATTGTTTGAAAAAATTAAGATGAAAAAGTTCTAATGCCATCTTGTAAACAATTTGAAGCTGCTAAACTTTTTTAGTAGTTTTTAACTATTCTGTAGATAGACATGGAAAAATAAGAACGTAAAACTGACATTTGGTCAGATTTGGTTACAGAGCTAAAAGAACTTTTTTCCAGTCTGTCTCGGAATATGTAGTACGGACATAGTATGTGAGAAAATAATAATATGAGTTTAATTTCAATTAATTTAAATAAGGGGTTGTTAAATCGTCATATTTATAGTATCTTCTTAAGACCATTGTAATAAATATAACTGATATATAAAGTGCCGATTAAATAAAAAGGGTATCTTAGGGCTACTTTTATATGAGTTTAATCCTTACAGTTTGTATAACCACTTAAACTCATATTTCCTAATTCTGGTGAACCGTTTTTTTTTAATATCTGTTAATTACGACATTATCCTTGGTTAAAATAGGCCCCAAAACAATAATATCAAGCCGTAACTATAGCATCTTTTTTAATGTTTCTTGACATTTTCCAACTCCAAAAATACAACTCGGGGGGGGAGGATATTTTGTAAAATGTCAAGATAACAAGAAACAGTTAAAGTTGCTATAGCTAGGCCCAATATTTTGGTTTGGCTTCAGTTCACTGTGAAAGGATGCATGTAAGTGGTACTCTGAATGAAATTAAATTTTGGTAGGCAAAATACTTTATTAAAATTTGTGCTTAAAATAAAAAATGTAAAGGGAAGAATATTCTGTTATTTGTTAGGATTGTTTAATTTTTTTTTTTTTTAATGCTGTTAAAAAGTTTATTAAGAATTTCATAGTTCAAGGTTCAAGGAATAGGCTTTTTATCTCCAAAAGTAAATAAAAATGTATAAAAGACTGCAGTACTTTTGAAGAAAACTATCTGAACTCAGAGAGATCATTCACAGTATTTTAGTATTTACAACTCATAAAATAATGAAACCCTATAGATTTATTGTAATTATTTTATAGATATCAATCATAAAACACTATGTATGAATTTTAAATGAAATGTTTTTGATTTGTTTTAGCACTAACCTACCATGGATGTCCCAAGTAAAATAGAAGCAAATTTATTATCACTAGAATCGAGGATTTACAGGGGACGAAGATAACTCGACCTATTTTTAAAAATGTATTTTATTTTGTATTTATAATATGTATTAATATATAGATATATACGTTCATTTTTAGGTTTATATTTTAAACTACTTTTTTTATGGTGCTAACAAAAAAAATAAAAAAAAAAAAATTGATAATTGATTTGTACTAAAAAACATGTTTAAAATTGTCATGTTTTCCCCAAGCATTGACCCTTAGAAAAGAAAATTTTCTAACTTAGATAGATTTTTAGATATAAAATAACTGAATTTTAAACGAAAAATAATAATATTTCTAAAAATTTGATTAAACAAAAAATAAAGCTTCTTAAGTTATCAATATGTCTTGTTGACCCTTATCTTAAAAGCTTGGTTCCATCCTATAAGACTGTTTTCTTCTGAAAATTTTGTTATTTTGGGAAAAAAAATTTTAATGCCTGATTAAAAATTGCTTTTAAAAAAAAGTTTTCAGTAAATTAACAATGTAATTCATTAAACTGTATAAAGGGGGCCCACATTTTTCAAGAATATTGCTTAATGAAAAATTTGGTATTAGTTGTTATTTGGGGGGAACCTTTAAAAATATAATACGTCTCTAAATATATGAGGGAAAAGACGTAGACGGCAAATGTATTCTGTTTTTTTTATTTTCCCCCCCAAGCCAAATTTCAGAATAAAATATATTAAAATTTTTATTCTGAAAACTTCCTCGCGACACGCCAAACTGAAAGAGCGGCCATATGCAACACCCATTCGGGGCCACTTCTTCCATTTATAAGTTTCTCCCTGAGGATCTTTATTTCTTGTATAATCCAATAGTTTTTAGGTAAGAAAATTTTTTTTTAAAAGTTTACTTTTTTCCTGTGTATTAATATAGTTTTTTTTTTTTTGTCGTTTTTATTTTTTGTGTAGATTTTTTTTTCCTTTCCTTTTTTTTAATGTTTGTGATGTTAAAAAAATTTCTTTCTATACTAATAAACTACTATACAGGGGATTCATAAGTCGAAAAAAAAGGGGCCCCGTATCATTTTTAAATTTTTAAAGAAAATTAAGAATATTTTTTTTAAATTCGCCTTTTTTAAAGATATTTAAAAATGAAATAGTTAATTAGTTAAATAATCTAGTCGCTGTATTAAAACTATACGTCGTATGTAAAAAAAGTGTTGGTAAATAAGAAAATTAAAATTTTGATTTTAATTTTTTAGAAAACATATTATAAAACAAATAACATTTATTATTTTCCAAATCAAAATAAAAAAGAAATGTAAAAAAAATTATAACAAGGTTCAAAAATTCCACCATTCTCACGGATAACATGACTCTGTTTTTATGAATTGACACCCTGCAAAATTTGTTGAACAATATCTGTACAGCATTATTAATTATTTCCTGCAATTGTGAACCCGAGTTTATTTGTAAGCAAAACCATCTGTTTCAAATGGCCCCAGAGAAAAAAAATCAAGGGGGGTTTAGGTCAGGAGACCTTGGGGCCAACGAACAGGACCATTTCGGCCTATCCTCTGTGATTAAAAAATTTTTTAACCCCCAACAACATTTCTTCCAACGTGTGGTACCAACGTGTTGATACCAAAATTCTGTTTTTTGGGGTTTAAGGCAAATCATCCAGCACAGTATTTTCAACTTGATTTTCCAAAAAAATTTCCAATATAAATTAGATTCAATCGTGGGGGAACTTGGAAGGAACAATCTTCCTTAAAATCCCACCAGGTGTTGATGCAAAATCTTTGCTGAAAAAATTCGAACTCTTTTTTCGTGAGGATTTTCTAGGGGCCCAAAAGTGTTGTTGGGAAATTATTAATACCATCTCTGTTAAAAATTATTCGTCCGACCACAAGGTCTTTAATAAAAAACCCCGGTTTACTCATGTTGTTCTAAAAAACTACAAAAAAAAAAAACGTTGTTTGTGTCACCCAAATTGTGCACGTTTTTTTGATGGTAAGGGGGGAGAACTTCCTGATTTAAAGTTCCCAAGGGGAAATCTGAGTAATTAGATACGTGTTGCAATTCGTCAGTATAATTTCTGGTTGATCAAAAACCCCAAACAATTACAGCTTCCTCTTTTTTTACTGTATGACTTCTATTAGGCCCCCTTTTTGGGGGCTTTTCCCAAATTTCCCCATTCCGGAAAACTTTGAAAGGGGCGAAAAAAAACGTCTAGAAGGTTTTCCCTTTTGTTTGGAAACCTCTGCTGATATCACGAAAATGCTAGACCATTTCCGTCACATAAACCGTAGATATAAATGATATCAGCATATTCTTCGTTGGAAAAACCCTCTTCTCGTAGCTTTTACAATAACAGATTCAAATGCATTTAACTGTTGACAACTGTCAAATTTAATTTCACATATGGCGTCTGGTATTAATGCGCTTATAATTAAAAGGCTCTTTATTTTATTTTTAATTATTTCGTGGTGTTTAAAATTTTTGCAATTAGCCATTTTTACAAAAAAAAAGAATTCGAGTTTTTCTAATTTTAATTTATCTACTTAGAAAATCTACATGGGGAAATTTTAAAAAACAACCTCTCCCATTTTCTGTTGAACAATTTTTTTCAAAAAAAAACCGCCTACTGTTATGTCAAAAAAAATCCCTCTATATCAGTTTACCCATATTTAAAAAAGATTGTTTTGCATTCAGAAAAATTAAATTAAACCTTTATTATTTTAGCATAAAAATATTTTAGAGAAACAATTATGACTCACGGGGCTAAAAAGTCAGTCTCCAAAAAGCAATATTTACTAGAAGCCCTACTAGAAATTCTTAAAATAATACGTTTTTTTTTTGTACCAAAATTAATTTGTTCTAATTTTGTAATAACTTTCAGTGTACTGGTATGCAATCTGACCCCGGGAGATCAAAAAGGGCCGACGCTTTGTGTCCTTCTGTATGGGTCAGTATTCTGGGGTACTACGTCTTTAGGTATATCTCCATTATAACTTAAGATAGAGATTTTTAGATAGTACTAAAATGTTTACCTATCTTTTGTGTACTAATATACATACCAACAGCAACCAATTTTTAATATTAACATTTTAATTTTAATATATTACATTTAGAAGAGCAAATCCCTTTTGTTATTTTTTAATTAATTTAGTTGTTCAAAATAATACTTTTGACATACTTGTACCTTTTAATAATAAAACAAGCAAAATAAGAAAACGGTATTCCCTTTGATCCTATACATTTTAAATTACTTTTACTTGTCCTTGCTTACTATTAACTTATTTGAAGTTATCTAAAAACACGAGTTTGCTTGAGAGTATGGGTTTATATTTTAATATGTAGGTAAAAAAATAGGCAGTACCTACTGTCAATGTAACAATTTTGTGTGTGGTTTATTATTATCAAATCCATATTTTTCGAACTTTAACCAGTCCGTGAGTTAACTTAACACAGAACTTCTTTTCAGGATTTCGGGTCACGTGCATTACCGATTTTCAAATTTGGAGTGGTAGTGCGCTGACGTGAAATCCCTCAACGCTTGATCCTGTCTTCTGGAATTAGGGATTGTTTCTCTTCCCTTTTATATTTGCTTTGGATGTATTAGATAATAAACGCAATCCAAAACAAGTTTAGGATTTTTGCGCAAACGTCAGAATAACTGAATTTATTTTATTGCTTTACTCTGACTAGAGTAACTTTTAGCTTCAATGATAGTCGGTCACAACCAGTTTTAAAAGCATCTTTTAGCAATGCCTCCTGTGCGAAGACGTGCCGTGTATCGTCAGTTAAGTGAAGTTGAACGGGGTAGAATAGTAGGTCTACAAGAGGGTGGGAAAGAAATTGGAAGAATGGTTAACTGGAATGCTACAACAGAAATGCGATGTTGGCAAGAGTAGTCTATACATCGTCGCAGTACATGTCATAGGGGCACTTGGGCTTTAAGAAGAACCACGGATCGTGAAGAACGGCTCTTAAGAGTTTATGTCCTTAGAGACCGTTTTAGCACAACAAACGCAATTGGACATGAGTGGAGGGTAGCCACGGGTCGTCAGATATCCTTAAGAACAATTTATCGAATAATTAAAACTTATGGGCTACAATTATACCGTCCTCGTCTTGTATTGCCATTGACCAATAGACAGAGACAGCTACGTCTGGTATGGTTTCTAGAACGGGCTTAATTGATATGAGGAATGGGATCAAGTCGTATTTAGTGACGAGTCACGATTTTGTTTGTGGTTTTATAATGATCGTAAGAGAGTTCGTCAAAGACGTGAAGAGACACGACAACTTCAATTTTGCGTAGAGCGCGAGACTGTGCTTACTAGAGGCGTTATGGTATGGGGTGCCATAGCAATTGGAAGCAGATCACCTCTAGTTTTTTTAGACAGAAAGATGAACTCCCACTCTTACATTAATAACGTGTTAAAACTTGTTGCGTTGCCAAACTTTCAACAAGTGCAAAACCCAATTTTTCAGCAAAACAATGCTAGACCACATACAGCTGCAGTTACAAGAGATTTTCTACGACAAGGTAATGTTACTCTTCCATGGCCTGCAATGTCACCTGACCTATCGCCTATTGAACATGTATGGAACACTATTGGTAGGAGGCTAAGCCGGTTGCAACATCTTATGCTGGATGTACAACGTTTACGTTATGAAGTAAGATTGTCCTGGAAGACCCTATCACAGGCAGATATTGTACATTTCATTCGCAGCATGCCACGAAGAGTTACAGAATGTCATAATTTACAATGACATGTGGGCGCAACTCAATACTGATTTTTTGAGAGTTTGGTTTAGTTTTTCTTGTTGACAATATCATCCATTGTTATTCTTATTTGTTTTAAATATATTCCAACATGTTAATAAAATATACTTACATTTACTGGGTGTTGCAATTTCTATGTCACACAGTATAATTTAAATATAGAAAAAAGTTTTTTTGGGCATATGGCTTCGAATTGAAAAAATAATAATTAAGTTGTTAAAGGTATGTTTTTTGCTAATTAAATTAAAAATACGAAGTTTCCAAAAAGATGGAAACCTCGGGTGTGGCTAAAACGGCTACATGTTTCACCCTTGTTGGGTATGTTCACATCCGCTGTAAGTAAAAAAATGTATGTAGATAATTTTGAATGGTGTCTTTTAGTTGGGCATGGCAATAATAATAAAAAATCGCAAATCAGACACCTTCTGACAAAGGAAAAATGGCCACCCATTAGCTCACGAGTTTGTAATATTTGAATGGGTAGTTTTTTCATATCATGTCAGGCGACACTAAGCGAAATCTAAAGTTAATAAAAAGTATCAAAACAGCAGTATCTTTGCCCGACTGAAACATAATATTATAATGGTAGAGGTTCTTGAGGTGCCTGATTTGCGATTTTTGAATATCTTGGCCATGCTCACCTAGTTGGTGCTTTTTAACATTATTTACATTTTTTACTTGTTAACATCTATTTGTTTTAATATGCTTTACTGCTTGGATTAAAATTAGTCTGTTAGAAGGCGCCAGAGTCGATTCAATATCTTCTAACTTTTACAAAGAACTGCTTTATTTTCTTGACAAGCCTTCATCAGTCGTGTATTGGCTTACAGCGAATGTAAACATCCCCAACAAGGGTGAAACATGTAACCGTCTTAGCCACAGCCGAGGTTTCCATCTTTTTGGAAACCCCGTAATTTAAATGCAATTAGCAAAAAACATCCCTTTAACAACTTAATTATTATTTTTTAAATTGGATCCATATGCCCAAAAACTTTTTCTATAATAGAATCATATAACAAGGGTCAATAACTTTTACCATTATAATTAATAAGCAGTTATTAAGTTGGTTCTTATTTGTTTTTTGTCTTCGAGTCCACATTATCATTTTAAAAAGCAACCCTCTCTTGTATAACATACATGGTTTATTCAAAAAATGTAATTCTATGCACGTTCTTTAATAAATTTGGCGATGTTTTTGTGCTTTTACTTTTTTTTCTAAGTAACGATCTCAAGCTCCGAGAGTGACTTTCACAAATGCTCAACTAAATAATTCCTTTTCAATAATATTTTAATTTTGAAATTTTTTGTTAGTGTATATCCCAATTTATTTTAAATTACGAAAAAATGGTAAAAAAATAATAGTTACCAGTTTCAATATATATGAACTTTATTACACAAAGCATAATTGGGTATATAAAAATATGATATAAAGCACTTGTACCCTAGAGTAGAGTAGTCAAAAAAGCGACAAAGAAGACATTTTTTCATGCATTGACAAGTTATTTTATAACTAAACAGGAATTAGGACCCTATTTTTTGCAGTTAACAAATCATTTACTCATCTAAAACGTACGTATGCATATAATAGTAAAATTTTTTAAATTAAAGCCAACCTAGCGTTATGCTTTATAAACAGTCGTGCATGTTCGGATCTGTGAAAGTAACCAGCAACAACATAAGTACTTAGGAGTTATTTAGGCATGCTGGATTGCCGTAGTGCCACGTAGGTGTAGCACCTAATTTACGACCGTTATTAAAATCCGTTATAATTTGTAACACTACACTGTAACGAAAACCACGTGGTGGGCGCTCTACCAGTTGAATTCGATGGGTATGCTACTAGAGCTATAGCAGAGTAAATTGGAACATCTCTCTATTAAATATTATTTTTAAATCAATTTTTGGTGATTTAGTAAAAAAAATAGAATATATATCTAATATGTTTAACATTATTATTTTTTACAATCCAACCAATTATTGTACATTTAATAAATAAGGTTTTCATAAGAAGGTAAAATAAAATTTAAAACGTTTTTTAACGAAATTATGTCAATAGTATATTTTTGACTTAGAATACATAAAAATCACAAATTGGCTACACAGTTAACAAAGAAAACAATACACTTATTTACACTCTTAAATCTATGAGTTTTAATTTACAAAACACGTAAACAGTTTTAATAGTTACAATTTGTACTAATGCTACTAGTTTTATAAAATAAATTCATAAAGTTTATAAACTTACACATTACTACGCATATACATGTATCACAGTATAAAATAAAGTAGACAGTGTGATAAAATGTTAATATTTGAAATAATAGCTTTAAATACTTATCCCAGAATTATTTTTATTACTTTTACTTATTGTTTACCTTAAAAAAATTACTAAGTATAATTTTTGATAAAATTCTAAAATGGCTATCTTACATTGATACTTTTTACGCCAAGTTACGTAGCTGCTTTTGTGCACGTTACTTTATGTCTCTGCACTAAAAAGTACTCAGAAGTTTTAATTTCACAAAATTTTATATTTCGGACCTATGTGTAATTTTTCGAAATGAGGCTGCTTTTAATATTTTACATTACTATGATATTAGGTCAAATACTCATTTTTCTCGAACCGTCAAAAAATGTTGGAATTTTTGTACCATTTTCAGGTGCAAAAGCTATCAATTCTCATACCGTCCAAAAATGTGCTCGTTGCTTAGCAACACTTTTAATCCTAGGATTAAAAGTCCTATTTAAATCTTAGGATTAAAAGCAATTGCATTTGAGCTCTTTTGAATAACTAAATGTATTAATTTTGACTTGGTTGGAGAAAAAATAATATATATCATACGGACTAAAAGTGCTTATTTTTACTCGCAATTTTGCAAAAAAGAGATGCACTTTTAATCCTTATAATATAATATACTATTATTGCCGCACATTTATAGATTTACTAAATACTAAAAATATATGTATTTAACAGACTGCAATTTTTTAAACTGAATAGTAACATTAGAGATTCTGTTAGTTCACATTTAAAAAACCGTTATTTCTCTTGTTATGTTAAATTAAAAAATATTTTTTTAAATATTTAAAAAAATAAAAGAAAAAATAAGTATCATAAATACCTTAAACAAATAAAAAACACAAAATACATAAAAGAAATTCATGAAATTATTATTTTTTTACTAGCAATAAATTTCCTTATTCAGTTTCTATCATAAAAAAGTAAATGTACTATATCATATATTAGCTTAACTAGTAAAGTTAATAAAAGTTTTAGTTTTTGAAAAAAGTTTAATATATTTTAAATTGGACAAGTTTCATACATTTGAATTACGCTTTTAAAATATTTTGCGTAAAAATCGATTTAAGCCTGTGAAGTAATGCCAGAAAATCTTTGTAAACAATACTTTAATAACAAATATAAAAACAGCTGTGCCATATATATTTTTTTATCTTTACCTTTCTTATGTCAAAAAAAAAAACAAAGTCAATAATAAATCTAATAATTATTAAATTGCAATTTTCTGTTTTTAGCCATGATAATTCCCATTAAAATTAGTTTTAATAATAATAAATTATTGTTTTAAATGTCCCTGTTATTTTAATGTTTACGATAAAAAACAATCCAATTTTTTAAATATAAAAAATAGTGAAGTTTACCTTATTTAGTTAAGTGTACCAGATGTAATAAAGTACTAATTATTTTTTCTGGTCATTGACAAAAACCTTTTTAAGCTTGACCTATCCTATTACAGGAAATGCCGTCAATCCGTTCCTTATAAAACCTCTTTTTATTTCTACCAATAACACAACGTTGCTTAAAGAAAAATATTCTGCAGCTTATCGCACATATCTTTTTTAGAGTAATCACTTATTGTATTTTATGTTACAAATTATTTCGGTCCACCCACAACAAAATCATATTGCCTAATTTCCGATATTATGCCTATATTTACATAAAACGACCTAGCAAATACCTTATGATATTGAAATAGTTATAGGGCATAGACACAAAAGACTTGTACCCTTAATAAGTATTTTTGTTCTTAAATATTTTTCCTGCCTCGGTTTTTTTAGTTTTGTGACTTACATAAGAACCCTGCAACCTTTATTGTATGATCCATAATAATTTTATATATTTTGATATAGGCTATAGCTATTTACATTTAAAATCAACATTTATTAAGATAGTATGTTACATTTTTCTTATTATGGATTGTGGTATGTTGCAGGGTGGTACCCTTTGAATCTTATCAATTCCGTAAGAACATGCCAAAGAAGCAGGATATAAATGATTTGCCATGTTATAATATTTTTTTCTTTCTAGAATAAGATATTTTATCCTAACTTCATTTATTTCTACAATGAGATTTTTTTCTTTAAAGTATCTGACTATGTATGATTTAACTTCAAAATTATATTTCATTTAAGGCATAATAGGTTCCAGAAATAAGTCCAAATAGGGCTAGCACCATTATTATGACATCTTTTATTAGCCTCCAGTGAAATTTGCCCCAACCATCTTCCCAATCTATTATTATTTCTAGTAAAGCTGGTACAAAGAGTCCCAATGTCGACAAAAATACAGCTCCAATTATATCAATTAGTGTGCTTAAATATTCTCCTCCAGCTATGGCAATCCCTAAAAATATAAAGATATTTCGTTATGTTGTTAATTGTATTATAATTTATTTCAAATTATATCATTTATGAGTCAAATTATATTATTATCGATATTTGGGCTTCCTTTACAAGAAAATATCGAAAAAAAATCGATTTTTTAATTTTCTAAATTTTCTGGTCGATTTTTGACGGCTTTCTTTTTGAAACAAATTTTGATTTTTTTGTTTCATACTTGCCTTTCCAGAGACTAACTGTCTGCCATGAGCAGTGCTTTTTTGAGGGGTCGATTTTGGCGCCCTCTATAAGGTGCGCATGGTTTGGAAAATTAAAAAATATATATTTTTTGCATTCTTCGTAAAAAAAGTTTGATTACCTATATAATATATAATAAATTATAGAAAAAATATATTGAAAATGTGTCTTTTTTAAGCTTTTAATAAGTAATAGTACCTTAAACTAACATTTATATTTGTTGTTAGTAAAGTATATGTGGCCAATACTTGAAATATAATCTGTCAGATCCATATTAAATCTTACAAATTTACCTGTTGCTATTATTATTAAACCGCTCCTCATCAAAATCTGAGCAATATTACGTTGTGACATGGGTATTTTGGTTTTAAGCCTACTCCACATAATATCTGCTGGAACATAGAATATCAACATAAAAGAAAAAAATACTGCTATTGCTATGGTTCCTTGGCAAACTTGCGCAAGACTAAAAAATAAAAAAATGATGGTCATTATTACGAAAATTATGCATATAGAAAACATAACGCTTTAAATTTTAAAATGATACATTGTGTTATCATAATAACATTGGACCTAATACTTATTAGTTCCAGACTAAAGCGAAGTTGTATGAATGTTAATATTTTAAATGAAACTATCTGTATATTTTCTCAAATTAGCATTCTATAAGCCATTTCTAATATAAAACATGTGCATCCTAAACAGATTGTTATTGGTATTCGAGAAAATGGATATTGAAAATTTCCAAATAACCACACACAGAGCTGTCAAAACTTGAAGTACTTCAAGTAAAATTTTACTTGAAGTACTTTTTTGTACTTCAAGTATTTTACTTCAAGTACTTTTTATTAGGAGGTACTTGAACTTGTACTTGATTAGTTTTTATGAAGATACTTGGATTTTTACTTGATTTGACCAAGTAAATTACTTGAAGTATTTATTTAAGTACTTGAAGTATTACGATGTACTTGAAGTTAAAGAAAGTACTTCAAGTAAAAAAGTACTTTAAGTAAAGAAAGTACTTCAAGTAAATAAAAAGTACTTGAAGTAAAAACAATACTTCAAGTAAATAAAAAGTACTTGAAGTAAAAAATCAACCAAGTTCTCGAATTTACACGCCTTAGATAATCGTACAAACAAGTTAAAACAAGAAATACGCGCAACCGCTGCTGTTTCTATTGTATTGCATTACAGCGCTCATTTGAATTGGATCCAACAGCAAGACAAGTGTAACTATTACTGAGAATTAGACTTTTTGTTCTTTAAATCGGTCTTGTGTCAACGTGAAAATTATAAGTGCTCTGGTCTGGTGAAAATAAAAAAAGATACCTAATAGTAGAAGGTATCCCAAGAATAGGTTTTGGGTGCCAACCTGCTGTAGGCACCCATATGAAAACACTCGCTTTTGATAGATGTATCGGGTGCCAACGGGTGGCAACACCAACCCGTTGGCAACCAGGAAAAAACCCATTTTGGGAAAAAACAATATTTCCTATAATAGTTTAAGGCCCAAGCGCTTACCCGAGTACGGCATTGTATGCCTGTTGCCATAAATTTACATACGAAATTTTCCATTATTTCGGACATCGGATGCATAAGATCCCGACTTAAAACGGGACACTTAGCAACCCTACTTGTTTTCCTAACTATAGTTTTTACCGACTGGCCTACTTTCCAATGACGTAGGGTTCAGTCCTTAAAGCTTTTAGGAGTTGTTGGAAAACCCCGTTTTGAGGAATAAACCCTCTCTAAACATCTTAACAAAAATACTACTAAGTATAATTTGTTTACTTGAAGTACTTTTAATTACTTCAAGTACTTTTATGTACTTAAGTTTTTGTTAAAGGTACTTCAAGTACTTTGGTTTACTTCAAGTATTTTGGTGTACTTCAAGTACTTTGTTTTACTTTAAGTACATTGTTTTACTTCAAGTACTTTGTTTTACCTTAAGTACTTTGGTTTACTTCAAGTACTTGGATTTACTTCAAGTAAAATACTTGGGTGGTACTTCAAGTACTTTTTCAATTTACTTGAAAATGCAAGTACATTTTAATGAATACTTGGTACTTGTACTTGAAGTACTATTTAAGAGTACTTTGGCAGCTCTGACCACACATCATGCAGTTACATGTAAAACATTAGGATAATTTTCGCAACAGTTCCGATAAAGCCGGAAATAGTATTATTATCACCTTAGTCGATAGAGTCTCCAAAAAAAAGTTAAACTAAACATATTAGATTCTTAATATTCATTTGCCATTTCCCGAAAACCAAAAGATAGGTATAGATAAAAACACGGGTTTTATATTAAAATGTCGAAATTCGTGTCATTTCCGGTTAAACAGAAAGTGATAAACAAATATTATTTTATCCAAATACGGCAACTAATTACCCTATAGGTCTGTTTCTTATTCTTAAATAAGGTACACCCATTAGCACTCCTAAGTTGCCACTTAAATTTGAAAAAATATTCGTAAAAATTAAATGTGGAATTTTGGTCATTTTATTATATTTATTATAAGTCCAAGTATCTTTATTTACATCTACAATAAATTGGTATAAAAATCGGAATGGCAAGTACCAAAAGGAACCTTAAAACTTGCAATTTTTATTGAATTTTTGGAATTTTACACGTTTTTTGACCGATTATTTTAAAAAAATTATGATGCGCTCAACGCACCAAAATAAATGCTTGTTTATAAGCTTATTAACAGTACATGTAATAATTAGGATAAAAAAAATATGTTGTTTCACAAAGCGCATATTATAATTTATTAAAATAAAAGATCAAAAAACGTGAAAAATGGCAAATATTTAATAAAAATGGTAAGTTTAAAGGTTTTTTTTTTAGTACTTGCCATTTCGATTTTTTTACCAATTTATTGTAGATATAAAAAAAGAAACTTGGACTTATTATAAATAAAATTTTAATGGACCAAATTTAAACTTTTAATTTTTACGAATATGCTGGGCAAAAAAGGCCAATCTTTACCCACTTCCTTTAAGTTTTTAAACAATTTACATGCAGACAAAAGCTTATCAAATACAATGGAAAGTCCTTTAGCAAAGCAAATTATTTGACGAATTATTAAAAACTTTTTTCCAGATGGGTAAATAGCATTTTTGATCAAATTCCTAAATCCACCTATGTTGTGTTCTATAAACAAAGTTTTTTTTGGTAACTTGATCAGAAATGAAACAATGTTTAACTAAAAACTACGCTATTTTATGTTATATACTTTTTCATATACTCAGGGTCACTATATTTAAGCTCGGTTACTATTCTAAAAAGTCTGGTAAATTAACTGACACTTTAAATGTGTCATTACCAAATTTAAAAAGTACATTTTAACCTACGGTGATTTTATTGCATTCTAAAATAATATACCCGAGTAAAATAAATTATTCTGCACGAAAATCCCCTTTTAACCCTTACACCGAAGTTTAAATTGTCGTATGACGTAACAGAGTCCAGAGAGTACCAACAATATACTTTAAGCAGATGTAAGAATGTACCTGTGAGATAGTAAGCTTTCTATAGCCTAATGGGCTACGACGTTGCCAAGTCTATGTTTTCTCTTAGTTCAAGGAAATTGTGCAGAATCTGGCACCACCGAATGGGGATGTCTGGGAATGTCCCCTCAGATCTCCCACTGTTTCTAATATAAGATACATTACAAATCTGATACCAGATATAGAGACCATGAAGTATGCGATCAGTATTACAGTATTGCAGTAATATAGCGAAGCGATCTGTTAATTAACAGTTTCTGTTATATATGTGAGTAAAATAAAAGACCTTGACCCCACTTGTAAGAAAAGCCTACGAGTTATATTTCGGGTTTAAAGTTGGCGATCAAGACAAAACTTGGGCTCCCAAAAAAAGTTGCCGCACTTGCTTAAAAACCTTAGCATGATGACTACGAGGTACTTATACATCTATGAAGTTTAGAGTGCCAATGATTTGGCGGCAGCCTTGGAATCATGTTGATGATTGTTACTTTTGCTTAACAAAAATTTTGAGATTTTCTGGTAAAAGCAAACATAAAATAGTATATCCTTATATCCGTTTAGCAATTAGACCTATATCGCATGACTCTTCTAGCATACCTGTTTCTAAACTTTCAGAGAAATATAATGAACAAGATAATTATGACACAAAGGAACCAGAAGCCGGTCCACAATTTATATTTCAGGAAGAGCTCAATGCTTGATCTTGTTTGCAGTAGTGCAACCTTTTACAAAAAGGGATGAAAACTTCCACGTTTCGGAACAGGCTATGCTAGCCGTATTTTTCCTAAAGGAAAATGACTGACTTTACCGTCTTGATATTCCATTCCAAATAATATTATAAAATTAGATTTATGTTTTTATTTATTAAAACAGCTAAGAAATTTTTTTGAAGATTTGTGCTTTTTTTAGTGAACTAGTACTTTAATGTTTGGGTAATGTTATCCAGACGAAGCCTATTGATTATTGTAGACTTCGAACAGTTATTAAAGGAATTTATTATTAACATCATTATTAATTAACTTACATATCGTCCGAAGGTAAATTTTTAGTAATCGTTGGGTATGTTTCTTCGCCAAATCTGTAATAGCCTAAAAACCCAATGCAAGTGTACAGACTTATAATTACAGTCATAGCTGAATTTAGTACACCGGGGCATCCAATAAAATTGTCATTAATCATCGAGTTCTCTACTGGCATAATAGTTCCGATTCCTTCCATGGAAAATAAAACGGTACTAAAGAAAGATGGAATTCCTAAAAAAATATCATAATGTTGTATTTTATCTGCAGTTGGTGAGATGTAAAACATTTTTTAAATAATAATATTAGGTAAATTAAATTGCTTTCACATATTTCACGATTTATTAGAGCATTACTCTAACAAGACAAAATAATTGTAGAGTAATACTCTTATAAATCTTAAAACATTTTAAAGCAATTTTATTTACTTATTTGTATTAATTATCATCACCTTTACTACTAAATTAAGATTTATAAACCTTTGGTTATATAAGAATTTAACATATTCAGCTTAATTACTTAATACCATATAAAAGTGGATTTTTTTATTTTAATTCGTTCGCCGAATATTGGCTATTACTGCAATAGTTTCTGGATTTTTAAATTTTTTAATTTTTCTTTTTTTTTATACAATTAAAAAAAATGCATAAAATACAAATAAGTCCAGTGCGGTGTTCTTATTAAATTTTAAAATATAAACAGTGATGCAACCAAAGACATAATTTTAAATATACCATTATAGGGTGTTTTAAAAAATAAATTTTAGGGTATAAAAAAAGTTTTGGTCTCTTGATGAAAATTTGTATTAAAAAAAAATAAGTAGTAACAGTTAAAACATTTTAATGTTTTTACCAGTGACCAAGAATTGTAAAAACCGCAAAAATTAAATAATATTTCTTAAACTCGCAAAAGTTAATAAACATTTTCTAAACATTTTTACAGTTAAATATTTGGAGAAATACAAATTTCTCTATTGAAAAAATACTGTTACTCTGTTTTGATAAATTGACAAAAAAATATAAGCTTTTCTTTTAGTCGATATATACAATGCTTTATTTTTTTAAAACAAGTAACTAATACCTTAAAGTTTTTTAATTATTAAATGATTATATTACCTGATAAACCTGTAGCTAAGTTTCTGTCTTTGATTTGAATTTCATCTATACCAGAAAATAAGTAATAACTGGTTATACCAAAGGTGACAAGTAACATGACATTTGCAATAAACGAAAAAGGTACTAGGTGCTTTAACTCCCTTATTTGACCGCAGATAAGCAAGGGTCCAAGAAGTATAAGCGGAAAGATACTGGTACCCCAAGATCCAGTCTCAGGATAATAAACTGAAAAGAGCTAAAATAGATCTTGGTTATTATTTTTGTGACGAAATTATTTTAAAATATAGGATTCATATCAACACATTTTTTTAAAACAAAAGTAAGTATATATATTTATAATACTTAAACTATAAACAAAAGACATAATATTCAATTTTAACTATTACAACAGTTTTTAATATTTTTAAGCAATCCCAGTGCTATCATCGCTTATCTTTATGCCGAATAAACCGACCTAATGAGTGAGTAACACCAATAATGCTTTATTAATTTATTTATAACAAAATAACTACTAGAGAAAATTTTTAAATCTCATTTATAGTGTCCGACTGAAGGTTTGTTTTCGGCTTCCACAACATTCGACCAAATTGGCCGATACAAAAGTTTTGTATCCAAGCACCGAAACGAAGAAACGAAAAAGTTGTTAGGAGTTATTCACGCTATATGCAGGACCAGATAATCTTTACCTCCATATCGGCCGATTTAACACATTAAAGATCGGCTTAATTACGCTTATACTTAAATTATATTAAACAAATACAATTTTTACTAATCGTCTTACTGAATACAATAGTTATTTATGATATAATTGTTAAAGTACAATTTTAGGGCACGAATGTAAAAGATTGTAGAATGTGCGAAACAAGTTCTGCAACTCACATGAGTCCCTTTAAACGTACTTTTAACAAATATCATACAATTTTTTTCTACAAACGCAATAATGCAGTTAAAAATTCCTTTATTTTAAAATTGGAAGATATAGTTTACATAAAATAGTATATAAAAATTATTAAAGTTGGCATTTATTAATAAATTCTAACAACCGTTGTTGATGCTGGTTGGTTACGGCAAATTTCCTTCAAATTTGATACATCGTGTCAGTTTTAGTTCGTTTTAGTTTTTACTTAAAATTAAGTTGAAATGGAATAAAATGTAGAAAGAAGTATTGGTTGCATTAATCCATTTAAGGAT
Source organism: Listronotus oregonensis (assembly GCA_019359885.1). NCBI lineage: Eukaryota > Metazoa > Arthropoda > Insecta > Coleoptera > Curculionidae > Listronotus > Listronotus oregonensis. The sequence continues at coordinate 150,005 of JAHBCN010003422.1, read as the reverse complement.
ATAGATAAAGTGGCCAGTAAATCATCGCTGGATTTAATGCCCAGGAAATCTCGTATACAATAAAATATTGCCTACATTTAGTTTATGAAGTGGTGCAAGGAAAAAGGTGTTGCTGAAAAATATACAATATATAAAAATGAGGAAAAAGCGAAGATTGAAAAGCATCATCGTTATGGTCGACTTATTCAATTATCAAAGCTATGCTATGCATAAACAATAACGTGGATATCAGTAAATTTTTTAAGCTTATCGCTTACTTAAAAGCGTCAAGGAAAGCAATATCAGCTCAAAAAATCAAAGGTTTTGAGCAAAGCGTAAAGTGACCAGTTTCTGAACTGTGCACCTGATGATGAATACCTTCTGATGAAAGTAGTTACCATTTTGGGAGTTTTTGGTGCCTGTCGCAGGGAGGAGCTTTATCGGTTAACTCTTGACGACTTGGAAGATATGGGCACTTCATTAATGATTCGCATACTAAATACTAAAACCAAGGTACTACAAAATTTCACTATCGTGAATCAAAAGTATATGGCTCTTTGTTCCAGCAAATGTGGGACATCGAAGACTTTTCCTAAAATACGCGAAGGGTAAATGTACCATAAATCCCGTCGGAATTAACTTTCTTGGAAAAATCCCTGCTGTTATAGCAAGATTTCTGCAGCTTCCAAATCCGATCCTCTATACGGATCATTGTGTTCGGGGGGTGGAAACCATCTTCCTTTGCTGAGGAATACATCGACAATTCCTTGAAAAATAAGATCTCTATTGCCAGAAAACTATCTACAGTCAAAACAAGAGCAGCAGATCATGCCCCAACGTCGACTGGGAATTCGGTTTTTCCGTTTAATCCACCTCAACTACGGAAAATGCTAGAACTGTGAAGGAATTTGTTTTTCAAGTTGTTTGATGTACAATTAATATAAATATTAGTAAATAAATAAACGTTAACGTTAACTTTTAAAGTTTTACATTTCATTTTTAACACAAGTGCTTTAGAATGTCACTTTAATGCACACTAGACGTTTGTAGATGTTTTTTTATGTTTCTAAATTAAAGACTTTAAGTCTTAGCCCTTATGATGATGTGGGCGATATAATTATAATGACTGATTATTTTTACTACATGAAATGTATTTTATTTATATTAATTATGTAACTTTAATTATCATCAAAACTCTTACATGTAAAACGGATTCAAATAGAATTTACATTGGTAACATGTTTTTAATTAGTTTTGATTTCAGATTTATGAGCTAATTAAATCTTTGTCTTCTGTAGCTCCGACTTCGGCCAAAAATTGACCTTCGGTCGGACACTACCTATTTTTTTTACAAAGTACTAATATTTATATAGTTTTTATTTACTTTTATACTTCTAAGATATGTTTAAGCAATTAAAACTTAAAATACTTTTTTGGCAACAGCCATATTTGATATGGCTATAATGATAATATTTTGTTTAAATACTTCTCAGAAAAGCTTGTTTAAAATTAATTTTGAATACAAAGGCTTATTATGTTTATAAATAATTTTTTTAATGACAATTTTAAGATTTACCTTAGTTAAAGATACCGAAATAAACACAATATAAACAGCATCCGCCAGAAAATGTATAAAAAATAGGCCACCTTCCACAAAAATCCTAAAAAATAATTAGCATGTAAATGTTTGTATTATAACTATAATGTTTACCTATCAAAAAATAAGCAAGTTAACATATTGCAAATTTATAATACTTCAAATGGGATTTGGTTTATCAACTTACTTTGCAAAATTCGAATATTTTCTTATCCATGGTGGGCCCAGTTTAAAAACTCCCTCAGCTGTATCTGCAAACCCCAAACTAGGAGTTTTAGTTTTAGAGCATACTTTTTGTGACGCCTTAACCTAAAAATCATTGTGTTATTTATAGAATCTTAAATGATATTAAATAGATAGGAAAAACTCTTTATTTTCTTGTTGTTTAAATGTATTCATTAAAATAAATGTTAGTGTAGTTTTTTATACAGGGTGTAAAAAGTATGATGCTTAAAATTTTAATGGGCGATAGTAGAGCTTAAAACAAGTCAAAAAGCTCGTATGACATATGTGTCAAAACTTGACAGATTTTTGTCTAAACGATGTCAAAATTTGAATTTTAAAAGCAATTATTTCTGAAAACCCTAAACTTTTGTCTTAATCGCTTATCAGAAGATTCATTTGCGAATTAAATTAACTAAGTTTCAAATGTTTCAATCTACAAATACAAAAAAATAATAATATTAATTATAATTTTTCCCCCGGTTAAAAATGTAAAGAACAACTGGCAACAGAGCCAGAGTTCAACAGCCGAGACATTTTTGGTTGTTTTTAAATCGGGAAAAATGCGGATATGTTATAAATTTACGACTATGGTGTCCAAGAGTTTTAAAAACGAGATGTGTGCAATCTTTATCTTCAAGCAAAATAAAAAAGTACTGTTTTAAAACATAATAATTTGTGCTCTAAAAATGAATATTTAGCCTATTTGTGGTGATAACTATTATTTTTTCATTACAAATATTAACCATACAGTAACGTATTCTTTTTTACATAAATTTAATTTCAAATTAAATATCAGAATAAATTGCAAGAAGTAATTTTTATTATTTGTATATAAATAAACATCTCCTAAAAAAGTGTAAATATGAAAAACTCGCAAAAAACGTTCTACTTGCTTCGATGAAACGGGCGCGGTGTTGCCAATTTTTTTAAACTTTAAAAGGCCATATTTCGAAAACAGTTAACTTTTGACCCATATGTTTTTGGCTTTTTCGACTTGTTTTGAGCTCCACTATCGCCCCTTAAAATCGTGAACATCATACTTTTTACACCTTGTATACTATCCTTTACCGAATAACAATTAGATTCTGTAAACCAAAGTATTACTTAATTTTTTTGTGTTACTTTCGAAAATTGCTCTAATGTGCACAAACTTGTCGTATCCATAGCCAGAGCAGTTTTTAAAGAGCTTGGATTCTCCTTTTCGTCCAAAAGGTATTTCTCTACAGTCTGTATACTCTGGTCGTATCTCAAATTTGATCCAGTTTAAAACCATGTTCCTATATCTATGAAATGATATCACCTACAACATTTAGCATCCTTGGGCCGTCTACCCTATTGATGACCTTACTCGTACAAGAGAACTTTTGTGTCTAGCTTATTAACGAGCTGTAATGGACCTGTTGCTCTTTTATAGTTTCTATAGTTCAGAGAACTTGCCCAAGTTATTTCTTTACGTGACAGCTTTCTGCAGGGCAACACGAAGAGCCACTATTAGAAAGAACTTACCTCTTTGTTAGTTTTTTTACCTCTAAAGTGTTTACACTGTAAAACTTACCAAATGCAGGGATCTCTTTCCCCGCCCAGCGCAGCGTTGCTTAATTGCACTGGTTTGATATAAAGTGGCGTTTTATAATAAAAAGCTATATAAAATATTTTTTATCAAATAATGAACCTGGGAACTGAATGAGAAATGGAATGTATATTATTATTAAATAATATATGTTTTTTTTTTTATTAATACAGAATTATATGTTTTTAGATTTTTTGAAAAATTTCATGAACGAAGAATGTTTAAAACATTCTTAGAATTTCTTACCAGTAGATGTATTGTATGTGTACACATCGTTCCCACTAAGATTGTTCCAAAAAATCCAACTAACAGGCCGGCACTTCTAAAAGCTCTTGGTATTGCTAATATACCTGTTCCAAGGGATGTTTTTACGATATGTAGAAAGGCACCTGTAAATCTATAACAATATGTAATAACTTCAAGGTTTATCAAAAATTGCGTAAAAAATCTTGCTAAAAATGCAAACATTTATTTTGCAAGCAAGTTATTTTGTTACGGCAAAAATATGTCGAGACATGTTGTTAAATCCGTCTTTTTATCCTAATCTTTTTATAAAGCGTCGACGTATCATATATATTAATCAATAGTATATTACATACCGAGAGTGGTAAGAAGTACATTTCGAAAATTACGGTACGAGCGTAGCGAGTACCTATTATTTCAAAGCAGTTTAATGTAACACTCGAGTATGTGACTATAGTTTTTCAACGATTTTTGGGTTTCAGGCTTTTATAATGCGAATTATGAAACTTTAACGTAACAATACAAATAATAATACAAACATTTGCGTTGTAACGTATGTATTTGTTTATAGAGTTTACTAAAATATATTGAAATTTTAAATTTTTCTAATATTTAATTTATAATATATATATATTACGTAACTGCCTACACGTTTGGCTTACAGTATAGTGTTTGTATTAGAGATTTACTGATAAAGTAGACGGTGTGTAATTAGGTTCTTACTAATATAGGAGTAGAAAAAATACATAATATGCTTAGACTTATCATGAAGAGCCGGCGCTGTTTCGTTATATTCTGTAGTAACACATCCTGACCAATTTTAAAGATGTACAATTTGTTCATTTTTTATTTTAATTAATAGTTAATACAAAACAAACTGTGTTTTATATATTATATAATACCTGACAGCCAATTCATTTTAATATAAAAGTATAAACATCACAAAAACCCTCCAATTACTCCTGTAATGACCTTTTTTTTAAACTTACCCGTTTGGATGTGTAATTTCTCTATTTTCATATGGATTATATTTTTCATGTACAATAACTTCTGGGCCGTCATTTTGCATTTTTTTGTCTTCATCCTTTACTAAAGTTGTCCTAAAAACCAATCAAATTTATTATATTAAATATAATATATAATATGTAAAACACTATATAAGGAGTAGCAAAAAAATTAAATTGTGCATACGCATTTTCTCGATAAATTATAATTAAGGTTAGTAAAACAATAACACATTTCTTCTTTTTAATTATTTCTTATTACAAAAACGCCCTTTACTATTAACCATACAGACGGCGCGACGACGGCCGACATTCTTACGTTCTCGTAGGTTAGCAACCGATACAAATACATAACTTCCATTAGTATCACGTGACAAAATCGTCCTTTTTACTATGCTAAGAGCCTTATTAGAATAACCCGACCTAGTGAACCCCTGAAATTAGTCCAGTAAAAATAGATATTCAAGCATACAATAATTCGCATAGAGCTGAAAATTGGTATGAATGTAGAAAACACCATTATAAATGATATGTGGAAAGGCTTCTTTCTCCCCAATTCGCAAAAAAAGGTTTAGGGTCAAGGTTTTCAAATATGACTTTTTTGCATTTTTCATGTAAGTTAATCATAAAAATAGTTTTGACAAAAATTGTGGATAATGCAATTATTTATAAAAATTGTACGTGGGTATACTTTTTTTCCTAAAAATCCCTATTTCTAAGATATAGCGATTTAAAAAGTTGAAAAAGTTGTGTTGCCTATAATATGTATATACACGTTTCCATGCTACCTGTGAAATAATGTCCTTGACACATTTTTTTCCTATTCCCCGGTGGGCCTATTTTGCGGTCTCTTGCGGTTCTATTTAAAATAGTATTGTATAAAATAAAAAAAAATGGAACTATTGGAAATGATAAAAGCGTTACGAATTATGAGTAATTGGGAAAAACCATTCGTTTAATTGATAATTATCAAAGGGAACTTCTAGTATACTGTCTTCTTCTTCTTCTTTATCTTCTTTTTTTCTTTGTTTTTCTGAGAGACCCAATCATTATTTGGATTAAAAGATCTAGGCCGCAAAGCAGTCATAATACTAAAATGCATATTAATTTTAAATGTTCAAAATTTAATCGTTCATTTTGTAAAATAACTTGTTTAAAAAATAAGTCACTGACTTTGAAATTTTGCTATTAATATTTTAAAACACACGACCTGAATACCACAGATAGAATTTTTGGTGCAATTCCAGAGTTTATGAATTTCTTTTTCATTAAGTTAATCTTTTTTTTTATTTTTTTTTTCGTACCAAGCTTGATTAAAAATATTATGGTTATTATCAATAAAACCCATTAATATTAATGTTCGTAATTTTTCAGTTATAATAATTTTATCACAATACCTTAACTTTAGTCGTATTTTACGGGTTCTTTTGTCTAAAGTTAAATTTTTATAAATATTTTTAAATTCGTTTAATCAAAGACAATTTTAGTTTTCATATAGACCCACAAAGCAATGCTAAATTCTTGGTAATAGGTTGAGATCAATGAGCTGTTATTTTAACTGGAGAAAGCATCGATTTGGCATAAGCGTGGCATCATAAACGCACATCTAAGGTTCTGTCTAGCGATGAATGAACCTCTGTACTCGAAACAATAAAATCCACCAAAACCCGGTAAAATGGTTACTACAGATACTATTTTGTCCTAAAGCTTGGCTGCCAAGTATTTTTCTGTTTCATTTACTTGATAGTATATTATGATTTAATTTTACTTAATTTGTTCCTAAAATTACAAAATTAAGCTCTACTATTGTATTTTAAACTGTGAATAATATTTGTTATATTTTTTATTACTATAAATTATAACACAGAAAAGAAATGATGTCAAAATACTATTTTGTTTTTAGACAGCTACTAATAAAGGCGCGACAAAGTGACAACAGCGGATGTTTCGTAGAAGCGAACTTCCGCCACCTTCAGCTTCGCTCGACAGATGACACATTCAATATGGTGTTTAAGTCTAAATGTTTTTTGTTGTTTGGGTAATTTTTGTGACAATTGTATAAATTTCAGTTTTGAGTAAGTACTTTTAATAAATTAAAATGGTAAGGCAATGCCAAGTGTGTAAAGTGACGAATATGATTCCTGGATTACCATTTCACAAGTAAGTATAAACTATGCTTGTACCATTCTATCGTCAACAACAAACACAACATGTTGGGCGCAGCTCTTGATTGCGTTTATGAATAAAATATGAAATGCTTTCTCTATCTATAATGTCAGCTCATTGGTTGGGATGCTCCTTTATTCGACCGGGCGTCCATCGATAGAAAATACGTTCACACGCAGCTATATAAAAGAACACTGTTGCCAAAAATGTAGCAGTTCGTTGAAATTATTTTCGTAGAAAGGCCAAATTCCTTGTAATAATAATCTTTTTTTTGCTCGTACTATAAATAGGCACTGGCTAATAATATCAGCAGAGCTTTATGGATGGATGGATGTTGGATATATCGTAATTGTTTATTTTTTTTTTAAATAACATATATTTTTATTAATTTTATTTAATATTAAATTTTAATAAAATTTCAAAGGATATCGCATGTTCTGTTCACGGTCCCAAAATCTTCATTGGGAAAAAGCTTCACAAATGAATATCCTTTGTTAACCCCTGAAAGTAACTTGTCTCACTTTTACATTCTAAAAAACTACCACCAACTGAATTTTGCCGAAAAAACTGGAGTACTATTAAAATGCAACCAAAAGTTAATATGCCATGAAGGTCTTCTTTTAATTTAAAAGTTAAGCCTACTGTTTTTATTATTATTATTATTTTTTAAGTAATAATGTATGTTTAACAAATGATTTTATTTGTAATTTTAAGCTCTACTATTGTATTTTAAACTGTGAATAATATTTGTTATATTTTTTATTACTATAAATTATAACACAGAAAAGAAATGATGTCAAAATACTATTTTGTTTTTAGACAGCTACTAATAAAGGCGCGACAAAGTGACAACAGCGGATGTTTCGTAGAAGCGAACTTCCGCCACCTTCAGCTTCGCTCGACAGATGACACATTCAATATGGTGTTTAAGTCTAAATGTTTTTTGTTGTTTGGGTAATTTTGGTGACAATTGTATAAATTTCAGTTTTGAGTAAGTACTTTTAATAAATTAAAATGGTAAGGCAATGCCAAGTGTGTAAAGTGACGAATATGATTCCTGGATTACCATTTCACAAGTATATAATATGCTTGTACCATTCTATCTCAAGAATAAACACAACATGTTGGCGCAGCTCTTATTGGTTTATGAATAAATTATCTTTATTATCTATAATGTCAGCTCATTGTTGGATGCTGGCTTTATTCGACCGGCGTCATCGATAGAAAATACGTTCACACGCAGCTATATAAAAGAACATTTGCCAAAAATGTAGAGTTCGTTGAAATTATTTTCGTTGAAGGCTCAAATTCATTGTAATATAATCTTTTGCTCGTACTATAAATAGGTCAATGCTAATACGCAGAGCTTTATTGTTGGATATATCGTAATTGTGCCGCGCCGCGCCGCCCTGAAAAATTCGTCCTTTTTTTTGTTCCTAACCTGGTAACTTCCAGAACCCAAACCAACAGTTCTTCTAAGTAAATTTTTACCGCAATGATATAAAAAAGCATTTTTTATCACGTGTTAACGGATTAACGATTAACGTTAACTTGCGTTAAATCGTACCAAAGGTAGCGCTTTAACGTTTAACATAGTTAACTTTTTTAGTAACGGATTAGCCATTAACAAAGTTAATTATTCAATTAACGATGCCCAACCATGGACATGGGACACAAAGCAAATGTATAACAGATGCTATTGGTCTTAAGGCGAATAGAGTAATTGTCAATAGTAAAGAATACTTTGACGTCATCGTTGGCTGCGCGAATAAACCGAGAGAGTGGTCTCTCCGTCTTTCTTTGCAGCAGGTTTCGATATTAAATGGCAGTGGCGGCGGCGTTAAAATAGCAGAAAACCGTTTTGTAAACAATTACCAAAGAATCTACTGTAAAATATACTTCTAAATAAAATGAAATTAAAGAAAGCGCATCGGAACAGAAACTCACCAAACAGTCACAACAATTAATAAATCACACTAACACACATAAAAGTTCAAAGATAAACACACAATAATTTTAGTTTCGTAATATTCACATCAATATAAACACGCTACCGATGCCGATGTTCGGATAGTGCACACTGCACTGACCCACGTGTTGCTGCCTCGGTGAATATTGGTTTGTGCGCATTTGACGTCATTGTACTCTTTACTATTGGCGAAGACTCTACTTTGTTTGCTTTTTTATTGTCAAATGCCAAATTTCGCAAGTTAAAATTTTAAAAAAATTTAATGCATAGCCACATGAAAATTTTTTTCTGAACAAATCTCTTATGCAATTTTTTAAGCGCAGATTTTTGCAAAATTTAGGATTTGACGAAATTTAATAAAACCCATGAAAAAAAAATACAAATAAAAGATTTGCTTTTGAAAGTCCGATTTTTGCCTGGGAACGGCTATAAAGTAAATCAATTTTTTCCCAAATTCCATAATAATTTTTTTTTACCAAAATTTTTCTAGAATCCTAAAACCGCCATCGCCACTGGTAAATTATTTATTCTTTTTAAATAGCAATACTCTAAAATAACAATAATACATAGACATATGTATTGATTTAAATAGAGTTAATTTGGGAAATAAGAAAAATCTACGAGTACGAGCACTGCCTTTTCTTTCCGTCTACAAAAGTTCAATTAGTATTTTCAAAATTTACCCCCAAACTGGGACAGGGAGAATCGAATTAAAACATTATTCGAACGGAGTACGAGAATGCAAAGATTCTGCTTAATTTGCCCGTTAAGGCAGGATTTGCATCTTATTCAATGACAACAAACGCAAGAATAAAAAAGGTTTGAAAAAAGTCTTTAGCGCATAAAGGGGTTTAGAAATAGAGATAAGTAGCAACTAATTTACGGAAAATTAGATAAATAATTATTTAAATGAAATTATTTAAAATATTTAAGTTTAATTTTATACTTTGCTTCTAATCAGAATAAAAACAAAATAATATACCTAAATTCTCACATAACTCCTAAAGAAATTATTAAACCTATACAGGCTGCCTGAGCGTTAACATATCTTCTTTTTTAAGTTCTAAATAAAACCAAATTTAAATTACTTAAATAATTATCAATGAAACAAAAGCTCAGTTTAAAATTTGATATGAAAAACTATTAAACTACAAGTTATATTTTCCTTTAGCTCTACCGGTAATTTACATTTAGTGATTTGTATTTCTTTTAAAGAGGGTGAGCAATATACATTTTAGCGTTTACTCTACAATAATAATAAGAATAATACAGCTTAATTTTTTATTAAAAATTATTTATTATAATTACTTACGTAGAAGTAGTCCAAGACACTGTTATAGTTGAGCCTGGTATAACTATTTGGAGATTTTTCGAGCTCTGCCATATTTTAAAGGTGCCAGAACTTCTTTAAAAATACACTTTTACTGCTTTAGTTCCTAGTATCTATAAATAAATAAATATAAAGTGTAAGTGCTTCTTCCAGTTATTTAAACTATATATTATTATTTCAATTACACCAAATTAAAAATATATATAAATAATAAAGTTCCCCAAAACATATTTTTAATATACTTTAAAATTTCAGGTAATGATTAAATTGAATTGCTTTTAAAATTTATCTGACTTTATAGATTTCAAACATTTTGTTCCTGGTAGTTATGGCAACGTGTCTACGATAAATAAAAAAACAATGGCCATTATTAATTTTATCACCGTTACCTTTAGTATGACTAATTTGGTATGCGCTAAATAGGTGTCTACGTTATAGCAGTTTAATAGCTTAAAAGTAAACAAAAAACTAATTTTGAAAAGGTTAAGATTTCCTACTGTTCTCAAAGATAAAGAAAATTTTGTTTGTAATAAAAAGTTATTTGTTTAGGTATCCATCAGTGTCGGCATTTGGGGCGACAAGTTGCCAAAATGACGATTTTTTGTTTCTATCAGAATGTGGCGACGATTTTCATAAAAAGCTCATTTTTGGTGACTTTTTACAGGTGAAAAAATTGAATACAGTAAAAGTTTTTTTTTGCGGGGTATATGTTCCGTAAATATGCCGCAAATATAGAAACCGTTAATATAGAATGGTATTTTATATGGGATACGTTCCTAGGTGATAAAATAAAAAACAGGTATATAAAAAAATATTTTACTTAAAGTTTTTGACATTATTAAATTATTTTTATCTTCAGGCTTAGGAATGGTTTAAAGAATTTCGTAATTTTTTCTTTCTTGGCATTTTTTAAAAGCTTATTCAATTCAGACTGATATTTAGAAGTGGCATTAGCAATTTGCCTCTTAAAGATAATACTTCGTTTCACTACGAATCAATATTTATAAAGAAATCACAAAGCTCATTTGCCATTTTTAAACTTTCACCAAGATTTTTTAAATTAAATGTCACGTTTCCCGTGCTTGTTGACTTGTTGAAGCTTCTTCTTCAATGGGCTGTGAATTTAACATTTCCTCCAAGTCGGTTTCAATCAAATCTTCATCTTGAGATTTAATTAACATCTGAATGTCACTTGATTCTATCTGTTCAAATCCATCTCATCCTATTTGATTCGCAATTTCGGCAATTAGTCCATTTGATGACGCGTTTACAAAGGATATTCTATTGGATACCTACATATTGAAATCCTTTTTATCAATGTGTATGTACCGATGTTCCGATTATATCCGTAAATAAAAATATCTTTAGCCGCGAATATAGGAATTGGCTGGCATTTTTTAATCCGCAAATACTGAAAAAGGAATGAAGGAAGCGCAAATAAGGAGCTTTGACTGTACACACATTTTATAAAATACGTAGGAAAAAACGTCACTATAATAATCATTATTGCACCAAGGGATCTCGCGAAGACCCATTTCTATTTATCTTTTTTTTTTATCTTGGGACAGTCCACGAAGGCTGAAGCCTAAGTACTAACGTACCGTGGGTGTCTTCAGTGTGGTGAGAGGGAGTTTGTTCACACGGGACTTAAATTTTTGGAGATTGGGAGGAGAAGGAAAAACTTCTGCGGGCAGCAGGTTCCATAGTCTTGACACTCTAGGAATAAAGGAACTAAGAAAGCGGGAAGTTCGGGGCCTCTCTAACTGAACTGTAAAAGGATGCATAAAAGTTGCACTACGTGTTGCTCTGTTGGAAGCTGCCAGAGAAGGAATAATACTGGCCAATTCCTCTGAGCAGAAGCCGTGAAAATACCTATAGAAGAGCGACAGATCCCCTACAGCTCGACGATGGGCAAGAAGAGGAAGCCTTTCTGTGAGCGTTGGATCATTAATAAGACGAACAGCTCTTTTTTGAATGGAGTCCAGAAGACTAAGTGTTGTAGGGGACGCCATTCCCCAGACATGAGAACAATATTCCAAAGAGGGTCTGATTTGGGATACATACAGAGTGTACAGATTGGAAGAAGAGAAATATTTTCTGGCTCGAAAGAGGAATCCAATCTTTTTTGAAGCTGCCGAAGCTATGGATGAAATTGTTTGTGCCAGTTGAGGTTATTCTCAAAGTAACGCGACTAGATTAAACGACTCTTTGTTCTGCAGAATTTGGCCGCTCATATGTAGGGATAGCATTCGCAGACTTTTCGGACAGCGAACTGACTGTGTTTTTGAGGCATTAAACTGAACACGATTTTTGGCGCCCCAATCCAAGATAAGTTTGAGGTCTTGTGAAAGAGATATCTGCATTGACCTGCGCTTGTTTTCAAAATCAGAATTACACGGTGGCTTAAGAAATTGAATACTAGAGTGGAGGGTACTATCGTCAGCAAAACTATGAATGGGATTGATTGTGGAAGAGAGAAGATTGTTAATGTGTAGAAGAAACAGCGTGGGTGCCAGCACTGAGCCCTGGGCACCCAGCATTTATTTGGTAGAAGCTGGAGGAATGACCATCTACACTAACTGATATACGTCGATTAGAAAGGAAACTGGAAAGCCAAGAGCAAAGCTTAGGTGGAAGACCGTAAGAAGGAAGTTTGTTAAGAAGCCCATCATGCCAGACCTGATCGAAAGCTTTGGATATGTCAAGAGCAACGATCTGCGATTCACCAAGAAACTCAAGGGACTTGTTCCAGTTGTGTGAGACAAAGGAAAGAAGATCAGCTGTGGATCTACTGTGACGGAATCCATATTGTCTATCATGTAAGATCTTATCTCTCATGGCAATGCGGATGTAGAAAAGTGTTTTCTAACATACTAAATGTGAAGACAAAAAAAAGAAAATAAATGACCATTAAATTATTTAGTGATATATTAAGAGTAAAGTTGGACTTGAAAAAAAAATAGACATTGTTGTTTAAGTTTTAAAATCGGCGTAAAATACTTTTTAAAAGTGAATAATATATATAAAACTAAACAGGAAAAAACTAAATCAGGTTCAGATTCAGATAGTGAATCAAAATATATTTTTTAATCTTAAGGTTTTTTGTTTTATTTTTCTTTATATACCTACAATAAAGTTTATTTAGCTTGTTTCAAAAAAACATTTTTTTATTTAGTATTGACAATTTTCTAACCCCAATATTTCAAAAAAGCTATGGCGAAAAAGTGGCGACTTTTCATACTGGTCGATGGCGACTTTTTGCTTTGTTACTCTGGCAACACTGCTAACCATCAAAACTAAGTTTAGTAATAAAATGTCATTCGTAGGAATGCATTTCAATTTTTTTTCTTGTTTTTTATTAATAAACCTTTGAAACCTATTAAGTAAATACACTTATTTTGTTTTAAAAGTAGTTAAAATCGATTGTAAGTACTTTTATGGAAGGCATATCAAGTCCGTTTTGCAGTTAATTATTCAGTGGCAGCTCGTGAGGGAGGGCTCTGGGCGCCGACCTTTCAAAGAAAACATAAACGTACAATATATGTTTTTATTCCATTTTATGTTAACTATAGATAAATTATTTTAAAAAGATATATGTGGTGTAAAGTCAAATATTTAGAACAAGTTATACTGTACGAAATCTTTACGTTCTTATCGGGCAGCCCTCGTACTAGTTGAATCACTTCACACCGCGATTGCGAGCGCAGCCGAAATCTGCTAAGATCTGAGATTCAACTAGGTTCTCGAAAATCCGACAATGGAGGGTATAGCCTTGATTCATAGGTACTAAAAACATAATAATTGATGCATTTAAAAAAATTATTCAAGGTTTAAAAATATTGGTTACCATTCCAATGGCTATATCGGAAACTCGTGTTTTTAACTTTCAAATCAGTCAAAAGTTTTTTGGGAAACGCTATGAGCAATGATATTTATATTAAATGCATTTACATTAATCTCTATTGAAAATGTTGTTGTAAGTAGCATTGGGAGCTTTAGTAAAAAAATGAATAGAAAGTTTATTACTCCGAAAAATAGAAAAATGGACTTTCATTTTAAAAATTAGAGCTGCTGTGTATTTTCTTACAATACAATCTTGATTATAATTTGTTTTTGCCCCAAATTAAAAAGTATTGTGTATGATGTATGTTATTGTTTACTTTTGTGTATTGCCCTTTCTGATACACAAACCACTAGTCGCCAACGAAATTATTTATAATTTGTTTCCATTGTTTCCTTTGTTTATTATCCCCTTTTAAAGGCACTTATAGAAAGGGGCTACTAAGTCACTTTTACGGTAGAATTTTTAAGTAATTATCTTCCAACATAAAGAAAATATAAAATTTTCTAATGGTAAGAATAGATATATATTTAAACTTCCAAACGTCTGAACAGCATTACCCACTGTCTTAACTAACCAAAGTCGAAAATATGAACGTAAAATTGGTTTTAAACCTACAAAAACAGACATTCTTAAACCCAAAATGGTTAACGTAGACGAAATATTCGTAATACATCCCACCAATAATATCAAATGTTTGTCAATATTAAATTTTAATACCATAAAATTATAAGGCAAACAGTTTAATATGTTTAAAGATATTTATTTAATAATTGGTACTTTTATGTTTCCTTGAAGGTGTTAGACAATGTAATGGTTTCAATAACACTAGAATCTTGGACTTCCATTGTCTTTATTTGTTAATTGTTACACAATGTTTCGGTTAGTGATGTATCTCCAACCGTTCAGAGTTATCACTTGAAAACGGTTGGAGATACATCACTTACCGAAACATTGTGTAACAATTAACAAATAAAGACAATGGAAGTCCAAGATTCTAGTGTTATTGGTACTTTTATAATTAAACCATATAGACCAGCGGTCGTCACACTTTTCTGGCCAAGGGCCACACAGGACAATCTGGAGTCAGCGCCCTGGCCGCAGAGTATGTGAAGCCTTCACATTAAGTCGCGCAAAATCTGTTTTGATTCTGTTTATGATATGGTCATTGAAATAATTTACTTCGACGTGGGCCGCACACATACAGGCCGCGCGCCACAGGCGGCCAGCGGGCCGCACTTTGACGACCACGGATATAGACCGTCAGTCCACCGTAGAAAAAAAGGACCAATCATACCCTTTTAAACAGTAAATATGGACTATACGCAAATCATTTATAGGCTTTTACAGGGTGACTGCGGTAAGTTCTGGTTAGAACTAGAAAATTGACCTAGAAAGTGCAAGAAATAGCCAATTTGTCAAAAAATGGCGGAAAATTATCAGTATATGAGTAGGTCTGTCTGTCAGTCATCCTAAGGGTCAAGGTCGACTATGGTTTTTGTTAAAAAAAAAATAATAGTTTTGGAACAGTCGCACTCAGGGTCCGCTCTAGCCTTTCAGCCATCCTGGGCAAAAATAAGAATTTTCGCCCCAGAAATTGATTTGGAAGAAAATGATGTTAAAAATTAAATAAGATTTCAAATACAAAATACACACAATTTAAAAACAATGCTTTTTTTAAATCAGAAACCATTAGCTACATCCAAATTAACAACTCAAAAATAGTTAACAAAAAACTTTTTTGCAAACTTTTAAGTCCGAAAAATTTTCAATTATTTTTTTAAGGTCTAATTTTTCGCAAATACGTGCTCGATAGATATAGCTAAGCCATTTAGTCAAGGTGTTGTTGATGTTGACCTTAAAAAATGTTTAATTAATTTTAGTTTGCAGAAACTTTTTTTTCCCAGTGGCAACACTTATTGATATAGTTAATAATATACGCAGGGCAATACTAAGATTTGGTGCGAGGTTTAAATTTGTAAAAAATTTGAGTACTTCAATTCGCCAATTCATTTCCATTTAAATCGGATAAATCTCCATTGATTTAAATATTTTCCAATTCCTTACAATGGGATATTAAATTTTTTGGCATATTTTTAAAATTGTAGATGTCATAAAGAAATTCAAAATATGTACTATAGTGACTTAGAAGTTTAAAACAAGTACCTAAAGAATTAATGGATTGATCAATTGTAAAGAACAAGAATCTACTTTGTATTTTCCCTTATGATCTTCGAGCACTTCATCTCTATGTTTCTAGGAAAACTGAGGTTTTGATTATTGGCACAAAATTATTGGATTATTGCCTTAATTTATTGCCTTTAAATTAGCGTATATATTCTTTTCAAACCTTTAGCATTACAAAAGAAGGTACATATAACAAAAGTGAAAAAAAATATTTAAACTTAACATATATGCTTCTGGACTAAAATAAAAAAAAATAATAACTAAGAATTTTTGCGTGCCGCAAATCGATTTTAAAGCTTTTTATAAATTCATAATAAAATTTTTATTGTTCACAAAGAAAATGGTACATGCCTAATGGGCAAAAAATTAAATTTCTGGCTTATTTATTTATTTACTTGTTACTTGTTTTATATTTTATCGATATAAATGCCACCCCAAATTTTGCCGCTCCGGGCAGATGCCCAGGTTGCCCCCCCTTAAGCGGACCCTGTTCGTTCTTACCATGCTAGGTTAAAGTTTTCAAAAGATTTTTTTTTGAGCATATATCGATTAGATGGCGTATTGAGTATAATTGTTCCAAGATGGCTATTTCTTGCATATATTTTATAGGTCTAGTTTTTATTTAATTAATCGCAGTCATTCTGTAACACCTATCAATAAATGATCAGCGCATAGTCAATATTCACTATTTTAAACGGCATACTGGGTACGACCAAATGTTTTGGCTTAGCTAGCAATAATGACTTTAATATTTAAAGTTCCGTTGCAAGTACCTATGTACGTATGCTGGAAAATAGATCTTTTGAACTTTCTCCTTCTTAAAAAGCCTTTTTATAATGCATTAACGTATTTCCGACTTAAATGATAGATATTTACATATTACGCAGTAGTCTACGTAATTAGGAACATCAAGTGTTTACTTTTTAGATTATTTATCAATATGTTTTGTGTATAGCACATTTCAATCAAAAATTAATCTTCCTTTATTTACCATAATACTTATGTCCGTTATCACTATAATTGTTCTTTTTATTTAAAACCTATAATATATTGGTTATTTCTTGCTAAAATAACCTCTTAAAAAAACGCATAGAGCGTACTACATGCAAAAAATTGTTTGTGGTTCTCTGATATTGACATATTAATAATTAGCCTAAAAAAATACAGTTCATTGCCTGTTTTACCGCAGTTGGCCGCCTGTCTGGCCGATACCTAGGCCAGCAAGCAGGTTTACAAGCAAATTATAATTTAACTGGCCACAGGACTGGCCAGGTACTCCTTTCCATACCCTATCTGGGCACAGCAGATATAATTATTAGTACATAATATTACCGAATTTTCCGGTGGTCATTGACCACCTATAAATAATATTAAATACTCAGAATAAAATGAAATACCAAATTGATTTTAAAATAAAATTTATTACTACAATAAAATAAAAATAAATAAAAAAATTACTCAATTTTAGAAAAAAAATCACTAGTGATACTTTTCCGTATTCTATAGGCGTATTAATGTTCAACAATTTTAACATAATAAAATTTACTTAATTTATTATACCTGCTGATTTTAGTTGTTGTTGTCTAATGGTGTATTTATCTTGTTGCGCGTTAGTTCTGGTTTGTTTTGGTTAGTTCTGGGTAGTTATTGATAGTGTCCGACCAAAATTGGTTTTCCATCCGAAACCAAAACCGAAACCGAATATTCGGCGGTGGCTTCAGTTTCCGAAACCGAAACTCACGTGGTCAAGTATAAAATTCCTTAAAATACTGAAATTTGGTGCATTTTATCGATTATTCCTCATTAATTAGGACATGAAATGGAAACACAGTTTCAACCAACATTCGGACCAATAAATTGCGCCATGTGGCTATTAAGAATCCTTCTTACATAACTAATCGTGCCGAAATAGGTCATTAATAGTATCAAAATGGTATTATAAAGTTAACCGTATTATTCTGTGCCCAGATAAAATACACCCCTTCCAACAGTAGGAAGGTTAGGGATAGTGCTGACTTAATCAGTGTCTAACACAATGTCAATTTTTAACTGTTAATATCTCAGAAACCACTAATTTTAAGGTTAGCTATGATTTTTTACTATGATTTTACGTGGAATGCAAATATAAAAAAACTAGGATATTCTGCACGAAAAAATACGTATTGCTAGGTACAGGGTCTTTGATTATATTTACGTGGCTTCTGGGGCCTTTATTTTTAAAGACAGAAAAAAATGTTTTATATAAAAATTGTAGAATTTTTTCCATATTATCTTTTAAAATTATCAGTAAAAAATATCGCAATAAAAAAATGGAAAAATATAGGCAACTTCAACTTTTTTAAATGAAACACCCTGTATAATATGCGCTCCAACGAAAGATCTTTTTTTTCTGATTTTTAATATATATCATTGATGATATTTGGATGAACCATTTTTCAGATATTTTAGGTTAAATTATTAATAAATTTCAAAAAAGTTTCATATTAGTATCAGGAAATCCATGGAAACAATAGAATTGTTATGTTGCTGAATTTGGTGAGGGTTTTCTCTGGACCCATATTGTTAATTTTTGTGATTAAACATTTCTGCTAAACTGAAGGAAGACTTGTCGGTGAATAGAATTTTGTTTAAAAATTTTGGATCCTGCTGCATAAACCTAGCTATTGCCAATGCATACTTAGGTCGGTCCTGCATGTTTTTGTTTTAGAAGGTTCTGAACGGACATAAATTTATAAGGATAAAATTTGTAAAATTTTATAATCTGTTTTATTAAGTTCAGATGCCCCATCCGAGATGGATATTTTAGGATTTTCTAAAATTATTAAAAGTATTTAGTGCAAGTCCAATAGAAAAAGTATAATAATTATCCTGAAAAAACGAGGATATCCAAAACCTTGTTTTCATGTCGTGCTGCAGTCCTTTTCTTCATTTAAAAGCTTTTTCGTTTAATAAACTTTCTTACTATGTATTTAATGGTATCTATAGATGGTAACCGTTGTTAAGGATATAATAGTAATATCCCCTTTGCACTGTCGTCACGTTATTATTGTTACCATAAAAAGACGCAGAATAGAGATTTTTTGTTCTTCTGAATATCCCATCGACAAAAAAGCAATACAAACTCCTTTTAATAGTTAAAATGATAAATTTCAACTTTTTACAATATCAATACGTCAAATTTATTAAAACAATTTTATTGTTTTTATAGCTTTCTTTATACTAATATGATTTTTTTTTCAATGTATTTATATTTTAGGCTTTAATATCCCAAAAATGGTTCATCCAATTTTATTTTATATATCATTATATATATATATATATATATATATATATATATATATATATATATTTAATATATTGAAAAAAAAAGATCTTTTATGGTAACGCAAAATATACAGGGTGTTCCATTTAAAAAAGTTGAAGTTGCCTATATTTTTCAATTTTTTTATTGCGATATTTTTTTACTGATAATTTCAAAAGATAATATGGAAAAAAACCTACAACTTTTATAAAAAACATTTTTTTCTGTCTTCAAAAATAAAGGCTCCAGAAGCCACGTAAATATAATCAAAGACCCTGTACATATCACGCGACTTAAATGTTCACTTCGTTACTTTTCTAACTTAAGGATGGGTAAGGTTTTAAAACTTTTTTGCATTTCTTTTAAATATGATTTTCTAAATGAGAAACTTTTAAAATATTGTGTGAAAATTTAAGAGAGATCGGAGCAAAATTTACGAAGATACGGCGGTAAGTAAGGTAAGCCGATAAAACTCGCTTACTTAAACACTATTTCTGAACATAATTAACGAGGTAACGCTGGAAGATTTTTTCAAGTTTGTTAAAAAAACTTATTTTACAGTAACAAATTAGCCGTTGTTTTTCTTTAAAGTGTTTCAAAAGTGAAGAATTGAAATTTCGAAAAACTCTCCCAGCGTTACTTGGGGAAAAAGATTATCTAACGAAAAGACTTTGGTTTTTTGACTGTAGATGATCCAGCACCTAGGTATGAGGTGCACCGCAACTCCACTTTTTTCCGAGATGCGTTTAAATAATTGCTGCCATTGCCGTATTTTTAATATTTCTTTATAAATTTTACTTAATATTCTTTAAATGATTTACTTTAATAAAGCACTACTTTTAATAAATAGATTCTAACTGTCTTTCAAAAAAGTTCGCAAAAATGTGCTTCTTTTTGTACGGATTAACCTTGACCCCCTAACTAAGGTCGTATCTTTCATAGTAAAAAAGTTAGCAATAGTGCTGACTTAATCAGTTTTGCCTTCCTTTGTTTAAGTTTCAAGGGAAATATTTATTTACGTTTTCATGTGATAAGGTTGAACATCTTGAAAATATTATATCTGATATACTAATATATTTTATTATTGACACTTAGTATTTTGATATATAAATTCTAATAAAAAACCCCAGCTTTAGTTTAAATCTTTCCACGACGCCATATAACCCTGGGACAGACTAGCGTTTTAATGCGCCTGGTAGCATATTTTTAAACACAGAACCCGGCATGGGATTAAACAAAGGGATGCGATTGGGTAGACCAGCTTTTTCTGTAAAACATAATTATCAAGTTAAAAGAATTGTACATTCTCTCATGATAACCCTGTACACTGACGACTAAGTATATTCAGCAATAAGATTAAAGAAAAGAACGCGTTTTGTATAATCTACAATTTATGTTATTGCATTTTTATAATGCAAATATCAAGTAAAATTGAAAAATAGTGAACAATAAAGGACGTTGTCATAAAAATATAAATATAGATTTGAGAACAGTCATAAGAGATATTTTGTCTTAGCCCACGGACACACTAGCGTTTATTTAACGCGCGTTTAAAAGTACGCGTGGCAGCTTTTCAGTAAAATAATTTACTGGGCACACTTTGAACGAAAGTTAAATTAGTTTCCGATAATGTTTTACACTAAAATAATACATTGCGCGGCACAGCGTTGTTTTAAACTTAGCGGACATGTAACAGCTCATAATTTTTTTATTTATAAAAATTAATTTTTAAAAGTTAGGTAATACACCTGTCATAAGGACACGCTCTTAATAACTAAATAAAACTAATTGTTTCACTTCTGGTTTAACCAGAAGTAACCTTTAATTTAAAATTTTAAATATCACCTACATATATATTTATATTTTTAGCCTACCTGATCCGCCTCAAAATTCTCTTTTTAATCATGTGTAACACTTGTTATTTAATTTCAAAATGGCTGCCAAAATCTTTTTTTTCCAAAAGTTTTAGTAGGCGATGATGTGACAATTACAAATTAACAACATGTAAAATGCGTTGATTTGTGAAGAATAAGGTGTAAAAATATTTGCTATTTTGTTAATTTTTATCTTATTAATAAGAGTTAGGAGTAAAAGTTAATTTTTAAAATTTCGGAAATGTATTTTTTAACGCTTAATATCTTAAAATCCAAAATAGGAAACTACAATTTTTATTTAATGTAACTTTAAATCAAACATATGCTTTTTTATATAATTTATTAGAACTAGTATAAAAAACCGACTTTTTTATTAAAAACGCAAATTTATACATATCTCATTTCTATACGATAATGGTTTAGTTTACCTTTGTGTTATAAGTTTAATTATTAATTAAATTTCTTTGATTTGTACCAATTTTTTTATTTCATGGATCTCTTGATACGTTTAACATTAGAGTTAACTATTTTGGATTTTGAGATATTAAGCGTTAAAAAAAACATTTCTAAAATTTTAAAAATTATCCCATATTCCTATCTTTAGTTAATTAAATAAAAAGTTACAAAATCAAAAATATTTTATGCCTTATGCTTTACTTTTTAACGACTTTTACATGCTGATAATTTGTAATTGTCACGTCATGGCCTACTAAAATTTTGAAAAAAATTGATTTTGGCAGCCATTTTAAAATAAAATGACAAGTGTGACAAATGGTTAAAAAGATAATTTTGAGGCAAATCAGGTAGGCTAAAAATAAATATTATACAGTGTGCTATTTAAAATTTTAAATTTAAGGTTACTTCCGGTTAAACCGGGAGCAAAAAGTTGTATATCGATCATTGCCGGGAGTGAGAAAATCGTCGTATAATTAGTCTTTAAAAGCGTGTCCTTATGACTGGTGCCTCATTCAAATTGTAAAAATTAATTCTATTAAATAAAAAAGTTATGGGCTGATACATGTTCGCAGTGCCACCCTGTATAAACGCTAGTGTATCCATGGGTCTAAAGTATTTTCTGACAGAATATCTGCACCAGACGCCTCCGGACACTAAAGGAATAAATAGTTACCCTCTTTAAATAGGTAACACATAGGAGGCATCGATTGCATATTTTAACGTAACAAAATCGTCTTAACACATGCAGTATAGTATTTTTGAAGATATAAAAAAATGACTTAAGGTCGACTGCTTCTGAATGCAGTAAAAACCCTCGAAATTAACAATTTATGGTACTATTAGGGTAGGTTCGCCTAATTATCCCACCCGATAATACATAACACAACACTATATAAGGCAACGGTGAACTACTATGTAGTACATATTCCCCGGTGCAATGATATCTTGCAGTGTCACTTTGTAGTAATATGGTAAAGGGTGATTCAAAAAGATCGCCGTATTTAAAAAGCCGCCATTTTTATTTTTTATTGTATTGTATTGGCAGCATTGTTATTGCGATTTAAGATATGTGGTGTCATTAAAGTTTTACTTTTCAAGGAATCTGAAAACCCAAGAGTAATTCAAGTCACTGTTAAGTTTGTTTCCGAGCAATGCTGACTGACTTCCTATGGCCTTATTTGGATCAAATAAACATTAAGAATTTTCGGTTCCAACAGGACGGTGCAACGTGCCACTTTAGCAAAAACAATTGCACTGCTGCGCTAGAGGTTCCCGGATCGACTCATCATATTGCGAGAAGACCAAGTCTACCCACCTCGATCATGTGACTTGACTCCATGTAACTTTTTTGATGGGTTTAAGTCAAAAGTCTACGAGAACAGAAATTTGATGAAATTCAACGTATCCTTGGCCGATGTGGATGTGTGTGATCGGGTTATGGTGAAATTCATAAACAAAGGAATTGCGTGTAGAGCTAGTAGGGGACGTCATATGCCCAATATTATTTTTCACGGTTAAAACCTCAAGATCTTCTGAAGCGTATGGTGTGATTGTGTTGCTTTTCTATGAAAATTAATTAATTTTACAGCCCTTTTAAATCTGGCGTTCTTTTTGAATCACCCTTAACATATAAAAGACCACATAAGTTACAAGGAAAATATGTTGTCAAGAACACAGTTTAAATTACCCACTTATGCCTCATTTGAATGTTACTTGAAGAAAAATATAGAGATAATTAAATGATATACTATTAAGTTAACCTTTTTGCAAAAATAAATTATTTTTGTATTTTTTTATGCTTAGAAATCACTAAGAAATCATGTTGTCAAATAATCTTTTCTAAAATGGAGAACGACAGCAATAAAAACTCAAACAGTAAGCATGGAATAATAGCCACTTTTTTCGGAAAACTAAAATGCTAGTTTTGTGGTAATTATTTTGACGAAAGGTGTCTTAAAAGATAAAATCCCACCTAAGGATCACAAAAGTGATCATAAAGAAGACCACCAAAAAAAAATTTAAGGACCGATTACCCGGTCACACTTGTGTAAGTTGTTTTTTTTTATTGTTAATTTTTCTTTACCAATAACTTTTAGTAATTATTATATTTACTATATAGTTTGTAAGGACAAAACTAGAAACAATAGCTATAACAGAATAATTCTTAAATATTTTGTACAAAATATTTGTAGGTAAAATATGTGATAAATAAATCATTTAGTTGATTCTTAGCATTTTTTTTTAATTCTGAACAATTCTTATTCTTTTTTTCTATGTTTATCAGCACAAAAAACATAATTTAAATAATGAGACAATTAAATTAGGTCCTATCCTAAACCCACTGTTCATTTCTTTGGTCTTTGAGATGTTAGTTGATAAAAATGCCAAAAAATTTAATTGAATTGTTGACTTTAACAACGTTGTTAGATGTTGCAAAGTATAAATTTTACAGGAGAGCAGAATTTAATAAAATAGCAATATTGCAGTCTATAGGTCTCAATAAACGTTACATACAACGTTTTTTTATTATAATAAATCATTAAAATGATGACAAGACTCCTGTGTCACATCTAACATTGCTCCACAACCAGAAAACTTGAAACACTGGTACTTAAACCGATCCAGCACTATGTAGCGGTTATTTTGAGAACTTAACACTTAACATTTCCATACAATGGGTCAAAACAAATGGTCTGATAACACTAAAATATTGGACTCTCATTGTCCTTATTTGTGAATTGGTTAATGATGTATGTCCAACCATTTTTAGGTGATAATTGTTAACAGTTCTTGTAAACAGTTAAGTTGAAAACGGTTGAAGATGCATTACTAAACGAAACGTTGTATAACAATTAACAAATAAAGACAGTTGAAGTCCAAGAATCTAGTGTTATAGAAAACATTATCCAGCACATTCAAGGAAACAACAAATGATATTTCACCATTAAAAAACTGTAAAAAAGTCATACCCAAGGTTGCTTTAGCCAACTATTTAATTATACTATAGGATTTTTTAAAAAATAGTCTCTTTTAAAAATAATTTTAAAAATTTAAATAAAAGTTAACCAATAGAGTAAAAACTGGAATTATTAAAAGCTTTTATGAGGATTTTATTAACGCAGAAATTTCCATACCCTAAGTTTCTATAAACATTATATTTATTATTTTGTTAAAAAAAAAGTTTTTAAACCAAAATATGTAAAAAACAAAGCATTTTTGAATAATTCAGATTTTTTTTTCAACTGACAACTACTTAATAATATAAAAAAATATTTACCCTGAATTAAAACACACCACACCAACTACGAATTAAACTAAAAAAACTAGGTATTAATGGTTCGGAATCATGTTATGTTAAAATTTATTACTAAAAAGGCAGGAACTGATTCAAAGTAGGTAATTGTTTCTTATCTATTTTGTTGATATAAGAAATCCTAGTGTATGATATATTTTTTTAATTACCCACAAGAAGGTATTCTATACAGTGTCCCAACTATATTTGCATTTCATTACGCCCGCTGCATTTGTAAAGCCACTTATTGCTTGTAAATATTTTTCTTTTAAAATTAGTTTAAACTAACACAAAAAAGGGAAAACAGATTATAATGTCATATTTCTGTTTCTTGTAAACATTTATATAAAGGCCTCCTTTACTGTACGTTCGGCAAAAAAGCACCATTTTACGTCCTCAGTTCAGTTTTGTAAGGAACTAAAATAGTTGTTTATATATTAAGGGCATTATGAAGATGTTTATGCCTCCGAAGACAACTATCTTACAAAGTCGAGGGCTTTTAAACCGAGTGTTTGTAAGTTGCCCAAGGGGTATAGAAATGAAGTTATGCCCGTGGTAAATAAAACATTTTATGTCCTACTTCAGATAATTCCAAGTTAAATTAAAAGAAAAATTAAAATCACGGAAGGTTTTTTACCTATATAGTTCGGATAAAATTGCTGTGAATGCTGCCAATGCTTTGGATAATCTAAACACTTTTGTGATAAAGAATATTAAAGTTTGATGATTGGATGAAAAAAATAATGTAAAAATTAACAAGAAGCCGATGCTACTTGAATATTTCCAGGAAATGGTTTGTCAAAACTGCTGTTTTAAAATATATTAAAATACTAATCATGTATATTAATCATAGACTGAATCATTCACTTCTAATGACATATGGATAAAATTCGTTTTTACTGGGTCTTTTTATAACTGTTCAATTAATATAAATAATAAATAAGTTTTTTAGATGATAAAACGTTGTTTCTTTGATTTTTCTTATTTATTTCGAAGTTTCTTTTGCCCGAGGGAATGAGAAACTTTATTGCCGTAGGATATTATACACCATTTAAAGTGTCTGGTAACTATGGTATTCTGAAAAAATAATATTTGAGTAGGATATAAAAATATAGATATAGACGATAGCACAAATCATTCTTAAATAAAAAAGTGTTAATGTAGTGTTATTTTTCCCATTATCCGTTAATTATAAAATATCATTTTAACCGAGTGTCGAGTCTGCGTTGCCCTTTGTTGGTTGTTACTCATAAATAGACCCAAAACATTTTGGACATAGAGCATAATATTATATTTCTTACTCTAAATATACCTTCTGGACAACAAAATGTAAATTTATTATAGATTTTGCATTTAGAGAAACAAAATATTTGTTAAAGTAAGAATGGAAAACTTAGGATATACAGGTGTGGAAAGTTCAAAATCGAACATGGACGTTTCGCAAGTAGAACAAAGAAAACAAATTCTGGTTAATTTGTTTTCTTTGTTCTACAGAGTGAGATCGAATTTAAACTAGGACATACGCCTCAAAATAACTTAAACAGCATACGCTCGACAAAGGTTAACTTATGATAAGGGGTAATAAATATGCAGGTGGCAGCGGGCGGCGTATGCCTCAAATCGCCGGTCTTCGCTGTTCGAAACAGCGCTTGATACAAGCATCGACACATTGCGAAGCTTTGTCTCACTTCTCTCACACAGTTAAAGGGGTTGTCCGTTTCGTTTGATACATTACACTTTATTCCTAATTTCCGTTTTGGATTTTCCACACTATATATATATATATATATATATATATATATATATATATATATATATATATATATATATATATATATATATATATATATAATAGATATATATATATATATATATAGATATATATATATATATATATATATATATATATATATATATATATATATATATATATATATATATATATATATATATATATATATATATATATATATACAGTATTGGAAAATAATTCGCGCAACATAAGGAAATCAATGTTAATTCTTAGGCATCTGAGAATCCAATCTACCAGTGTACGTTTCAATAGAAGGTCGCGATGAATTATAATTAATTTAGCTGTTCGACTGGAAACGTCACCGCTTTGCGCTTTAGTTTGGCTAGTGGGATTTGCCGGTGGCTCGCAGAGCTCCCGTTCATTAGCTTGCGGGCATCCCCAAATAATTTTTTTTTTCGGATATTTACAACAAAATGTGTATCGGCAGAGTTTTGAAAGAGCTAGAAACCTTGTTGAAATAAGGGGAAAAAATAATTCAACTTTCTGATCAAATTACACCTGAACGGCTCAGAAATATGAGACAACATCTCTACAATAGGTTTGGGTATTGTTGCAAAAAGTGGTGGATTATTCAAACCCTTATTAAAATAAGTTTTAGTTCTTTAGAGTTATTTTTATTTTCTGTTTTAAAATTATCGTTGTGTTTATTATTGGAATTTTCTTTTTATTTATTTTTTAGATTTTTTTTTAAGCCAATGTGATAAAAAGACAAGCAAAAATCTTTTTAAATTTTTGTGATAATTTTTCAACAAATTATCGTTTAAAAATTCTCATTTTTGTTGATTCAACGTACACCCATCCGATCTCGTTTTAATACTGTCGAAAATGTCCAAAACTATTTGATTTTGTATCAAATCGAACCAAAGCGCGGAGTAGGGTACAGTCGAACAGTTAAATTAATTCTAGTTCATCGCGACGTTATATTGAAACGTACACTGGTAGATTGGATTTTCAGATGGCTAAAAATTAACATTGAATTCCCTATTATGCGCGATTAATTTTCCAATACTGTATATATATATATATATATATATATATATATATATATATATATATATATATATATATATATATATATATATATATATATATATATATATATATATATATATATATATATATATATATATATATTGTAACAGTCTATTTTGGCTAAGTTGTTTATAAGAGCTAATAAGGATTTTTGCTTTTTAACTTGAAAAATTAAATAATATGTTCTGGCGCATGCACCATTTTCAGTCGTATTTAAATGCCAGTTTATTTTTTTTGCATTACTTATTTGAATTTATATAAAGAAAAAAAAAATATAATAGAAAAGCCTATTTTCTAATGCCTAATGAATTACATATGTGACCATATATTCTTTATAAATTTTAGGTACTCAAGGTACTTTAGATGTCAATTTAGCTTGTGCTTCGGTTTCGTTGTTATTTAACGAACATGCATTTTTATACTTTAAATTTATTTCTATTACCTTGTAAGTGGTACGTAGTACTGGTACATAGTATCTTGTGTTTTCCTAGTTTTTACTAATAGTATAGAACTTCTGGTTTTAAAACAGTTTTTGGCTCTCGGTTGAATATCTGTTCTACTTGTCTCGTATCACCACTGTTTTGAGTTTGCTTGTCTATCATGCCAGCAGTGCCTTTTGGTTTAAATTGTAATAAAAAGTTTTAGCTTAGAAATAGGCTGAAAGTACTTGTTGTTATTAAGGAAATTATTGTTCGAATACCTTATAGACTTGGTTAGTTTTCTTCTATATACCTAAATGGGTGGCTTATTTAGTGGATCGCATACGTTAACGGAGGTTTAAAAAACAATTCACGTATTTTCCCTGAGTTCTCTTTTGTGGAAGTTGATTTATATTGGTTTTCCGGTTTGTTTACATATTGTTGGAAATTCATCTTTTACCATTATTGATTTTTACCGGCTGTCACGAGTCAGCTGTTTTCGACATCAGAATTTAGGTTAGCTTTTTGATTGAATCGATAGTAAGGTATTGTGTATCGAGTTCGATGCTCTTACGTCACATAACTTTCTTGCTAGTCCTAATTAAGGATTATTATTGATTGCCGATTCTGTGAGTCACTTGCTGATTATGTAATTAGATTGAGTTTATTAATTAATGTTGACAATCAAGCCAATTTCCGTCGATACGTCGGGGAATGAGAACCTTCATTATCGAAGTACCTTAGCCAGCACTACCAATTTTTTTTTTACCCTTTGCTGTCATTTTTGCACTTTTGCAAAATTAGCCCGACAGGGATTTCTTTCCATCCTAAGCCTTCAAGAGTGAAGCCACTCTCTCTGCAAAATTAGGCCCTGGCCCTTTTGGGTATATACCCGCCATTTTATGGGATTTAGGCCAGTGATCTAAGTTTTTTTTAATGTAACCCCTTTTGATGTTTTTGGATACCTACTTGTGTGTTTTGGGTTTCATTAAATCCGATTTATTCGGGATTTAAATTACAGAAGAGCATTGAACATTCTATTAGCGTGGCTCTACAAGATGGATTAGCAAAAAGGCAACCCCAATAGTTCAGAAACCAAAATCTGTTTCGAGTTTCTACCCTTCGTTATCCTAGCTTAGGACATCTAAAGCATACTCTTTCGTTGGATTAGCAAAATATGCATACGCAGTAAATTAGGACAGCCCTAACCACCTCATAGGGTTTTTATTTTGGGTCAACAACTACCGAAGTATTACACGGAGCCAACTCATAGCTTTTTATTTGGTGCTGGGGACTGGGTTGTGATACAATGGAACACCTCTTTGGGTGTTAATCAAATCCACGAGGTCAGCATAGAGCTACCTTAGTCCACCAGGGAATTGGTAACAACGAACCATAACCTCATAATACTCTCATTGTTATTTTAATTTAGTTTCCATATTTATTTATTGCGTAATGTAAATCCCCCTCGGTGTAAAACTCGCAGTGATCACTACGCGTTGGTTGTGGATGCTTTGCCTTATTATTGATTTTTTTTTATAAATTTATATTTGATGATTTAACTGGTTTAATAATTAATGGATTGATCTTTTATATTAATTTACTTATCTTTACTTAATATTGTCTTTATTATGGCTCTATATTATTTGGTTTTTTTTTTTTTTTTAATAGTTTAATATTGGTTCAAGAACAACTAACTATAACCTTGGCGTTATTTTTTTTATAATTAATTAATTACCTTTATTTTGATTTTATTTAATTTAATTAATTTGATACTTTATTAATTAAGCGATACCATATATTTCCATGACTTTTTCTTAATATTATCTTAATTGTGAATTTTAAATTGCTTTATAACTCGCTTCGATTTTGTTTATTACTCTTATTGTCTTAAGAGTTATGCAATTTTTGGTTATTTGTTATTATTATTATTTCTTTTAATATAAAGTAGGCATACATTAGGTTTGTACTAAAACATATTGGTTAACCAGGTCTCTTTGTACAATCGTCATATTGTACACAATTTAAAATTTATTTTATTTATTTTTTGTGTTTTTGCTGAATTCATATAAATACTCGCATTTTCTTTAACTTCATGTAAATTTAAAAATTATGCTGACCTGTCTTTTGGTTCACTGCATTTATTAATTAATATAGTATAACCCGTTAATCTCACTTCTAATACTAGACATCAAATCTTATTTATTATTATTATTTAGTTTTGATAATATAGTGTAAATTATTGGGATTAAGTCGTTTTATTTCGTTCTTGTTTTTTTTTTTGTTAACGATCATTTAGAGTAGCGAGCCGGAACGATCTGCGCAACATAGGCAGGACTTTTCCAGCTTAGTCGCAAAAAGCTGGTGGCGCTCTAAAGAACTTCACTGCCGTGAAGCCGGGTATGAAACCACTTAACCAGGCATTGTGAAGGTTCGCACTCCAAAAAAAAAAAAAAAAAAAAAAAAATAACAATTTTTTTTTTTTTCCTAATTTTTTTTTTATTAACTTTTCAAAACCTGTCGAATAGCCGACATAAAAGTGTTTCAATTGGCGCCCAACGTGGGGCTATAAATAAAAAAGAGACCGTTATTTTTGTGTAGGAGAATTTCTCTGATAAAATTAGATAATGTATGCCTAACTTTATTTTATTTTGTTCGATTACCGTGCGCCTATTCGACTTTCTTATCGTTGCTTCAGCATATTTTGCGCTATTATTTTCCCTTTTTTTTGTTGATATTGATTTTTTTTAATTGTTACATTTATTTGTGTATTAAGTGACTTGCGTAGACTAGCCGATTGCCTTTCTGTTGCTCATTGTTTAGTTACTTAATTTTGGTTTTATTCTTATACCTATTATTGTTTATTTCGTATTATTGGTGAAGTGGTTATAGTGGTAATATAGTGAATCAGACCTTGTAGCCATGGATTACAAAATGGAAATTAATTATTTGAAGAAAGATATGCTCGTGTACGAGTTAGCTGTTCGGGGTATATCAAATGCTGACACAAAAACTGTGGAAGAGCTTCGTAGTACCTTACGTCCTCTTTTAAAGCTTGAAAAGCAAGGCAAATTTTTACAATCTCCTGATTATGACCTAGATTTTAAAGAAGAGACAACATATATTACTACCGAGTTAACAGAAATTTGTTCCAGCCTTAAGACTATAGTTGGTGAGAGCGTTAAGGCTAAGTTTGAGCGGTATCAATCTAGATTGGTCCATCTTTTAAGAAGAGTTGATCGGATTCAAAGTTCACCATTGACCGCTGAGGAAAAACAAGTACGTTCTTCGTTGCTAGTAGATATTTTAGCAGCCCTGGATAAATTGGAGTCCATTTTGAAGACTGATCCAGACTTAAGTGCTTTACTTGAAGGTACCCGAATTGATGATCCCGAAGCGGCGACGGCTTCAACTCCAACTAACGTCAGTCCAAGCGAAGGCTCAAACCCCGTATTTGTTGCTGCAAATGTAGGCCCTACTAAATATGAATCAGTCCAAAAGTGGGGAGTAAAATTTACTGGTGACTGCAAGCACATGACTGTCCATGCATTTTTGGAAAGAGTGGCTGAACTACGCATCGCAAGACATGTATCAGAAAAAGACTTGTTTGATCAAGCTATAGATTTATTTTCTGGAAAAGCCCTGAATTGGTTCCGTTCTTACCGACATAGATTTTCAAACTGGCGTGAGCTTTCTAATCTTCTTAGTCAACATTATGAACCCCCTGATTATAAATCAAGACTTTTTCGTGAAATTTTGGATAGAACACAAGACCCTTCCGAAGGTATCGTAGACTATTTAGCTACCATGAATGCGTTATTTAGGCGTTATCAAGGAGTTCCTACCGATGCACAGCTTGAAATAATTACTAGGAATCTTGCACCCTTTTATACCACCCAGCTGCCTATTGTAAACTCTATTGAAGAGCTCGAGGTTGAGTGTTTAAAATTAGAGGCGAAGAAATATCGCGCCGAACATTATTTACCTCCTCCCAGGAAGAGGGTAAATATGGTAGAGCCCGATTTTGCCTTTATTGAAAGTGGTGTCCCTCATCATTCTAGCGATTCAAATCATACAGGAATTTCAGCCATGGAGTCACCTAGCACAAGTAGAAATAGCGTGGTGTGCTGGAATTGTCAAGGTCAAGGACACATGAATAGAGACTGTAATATGACTCGCAAAGTGCATTGTTTTAGATGTGGTCAGGCGAATGTCACTGTTCGTAACTGTCCAAAATGCTCGAATTCGGGAAACGGATCCCGGGGGCTACCAAAGTAGGTCGTGTGATATTCCCCGTAGAAACTATGTCGACCTCTACAACTAATTTAGACAACAAGGCGGTCCTGGATTTTATTATTGCACATGCACAGGGTGACCAACGCCCTTACCTTGAGTTGTCTATTCTCGGAGTTCCTTTGTTGGGCTTATTAGACAGTGGAGCCTCTAGAACTATAGTTGGCCGACCTGGCTATGAAATCTTGCAAAGGTTAGGCTTAAAACTTCAAAAACAACCTGTTGCTTGTACTGTTGCAAACGGTCAAACTTGCACCAGTTTAGGATTTATACAGACCCCTATGACGCTGAAAGGAAGAACTCGTATGGTAGACATTTTAGTCCTTCCAGAGCTTGCTCACAAGTTAATTTTGGGCGTAGATTTTTGGCTGGCTATGGAAATTGTTCCAGATCTAAGGCAGGATGTATGGCATTTTGGCAACGACGATGAGCTACCCACGATCTGTAGCATTCAAGATAAAACATCCCTTACTGAAGATCAAACACGGCAGTTAAATAGTTTGGTAGAAGAAAAATTATCATTAATGGGAGATGGCTTAGGTTGCTGTAAAACAACAGAGCATGTAATTGAGGTGGAACCCGGAACAAGGCCGGTAAAACAACGGTATTACCCAGTGTGTCCATTTAAACAAAAAATTATTGATGAAGCTTTAGACGAGATGTTAAACTTAGGTGTTGTGGAACCTTCTAAGAGTCCCTGGTCCAGTCCGGTTTGTTTGGCACGTAAGAGGGATGGTTCGTACAGGTTTTGTTGCGACTTTCGTATTTTAAATAAAGTCACGAAGAAGGACAGTTATCCAATTCCATATATTTCTTCAATACTGGATAATTTAAGAAATGCTCGCTATCTTAGTAGCATCGACATAAAATCAGCGTTTTGGCAGGTGCCACTTAGCGAAGAGTCAAAAGAACTTACCGCCTTCACTGTGCCTGGTAGAGGCTTATTTCAATTCCGACGTATGCCTTTCGGATTAACCAATGCTCCTGCTACTTGGCAGAGGATTGTAGACTCTGTATTGGGTGCTGATCTTGAGCCGAAAGTAATGGTATATCTTGATGATGTAATTTTAATCAGTGAGAGCTTTGAAGAACATCTTCGTTTACTTAGTCTCGTATTTGACAGACTTCGAGAAGCAGGATTAATAGTCTCCCTAGACAAATGCAAATTTTGCCTTCCAGAACTTAAATACTTAGGCTACGTTGTAGATCGCGATGGATTAAGACCGGATCCCGAAAAAGTCGAAGCAATAGTCAACATTCCAACCCCCAAGAATGTCACAGAGATCCGCAGATTTATGGGTACCGCATCTTGGTACAGAAGGTTTGTCCCCAATTTTTCATCTATAATGGCGCCTTTAACCAATCTCATTAAGAAGAATGTCAAGTGGAATTGGACTCGAGATTGCGAACAATCTTTTAAGCAGATTAAAGAACATTTGGTTACTGCTCCCATTTTGACTTGTCCCGATTTCGATCGTACTTTTACTCTGCAAACTGATGCTTCTGCATTTGGAATTGGTTCAGTCCTAACACAAGAATTTGAGGATGGCGAAAAAGTAATTTGCTACCTGTCTCGCTCACTAACCAAGCAAGAACAGAAGCTAACGGTAACCGAAAAGGAATGTTTAGCTGTCATCTGGAGCGTAGAAAAATTGCGACATTACCTAGAACACGCTCATTTTAAAGTCATAACCGACCACCATTCTTTGCTTTGGCTTCACCGCTTAAAAGACCCTCAAGGACGCTTGGCCCGTTGGGCATTAAGACTACAACCATATGATTTTGAACTTATTCACAGGAAGGGTAAGGACCATATAATCCCAGATTTTCTTTCAAGGAGTGTTCCAGTGATTGTAGAACCCATTGACGCCGGAGAGATGTCGTTTATTGATTCCACGGATAAGTGGTATAAACAAATGTTTGAAAAACTAGAACAGGACCCAGGAAAGTATTCTTTGTGGAGAGTAGAAAATGATCTTCTTTACAAGTATGTCAAGAGCTCACTGTCAGCGTCATCAGCAGATTGTTGGAAGATAGTCGTTCCCAAAGACAAAAGGAGAAAAATATTAGAACGTTGTCATGATATTCCCGCTGCCGGACATGTCGGAGTTTATAAAACTTATTGGAGAGTGCATGATCGTTATTACTGGCCACAAATGAAAGCTGATATAGCATCCTATGTAAGATCCTGTAAAACATGTCAACAACATAAAGTGGAACAAAAACTACCTTCTGGACAAATGGGAAACCGACCCGAAGTAAAAGAGCCATTTCAGACTATAAGTTTAGATTTTATAGGACCACTACCACGGTCAAAACACGGCAACACTCACGCATTAGTTGTCTCTGACTATTTTAGCAAGTATGTCTTAATATTCCCCTGTAGATCAGCTAACAGTAAAACACTCATCAAGAATGTAGAAGAAGGAGTATTCTTAACATATGGAGCTCCGCAAAATCTGATGTGTGACAATGGTACGCCAATGAAATCTAAAGACTTTCAAGAATTGTGCCAAAAATATAAGGTGAAAATCTTCTATACTGCCGTCTATAACCCCAGAGCAGACCCAGTGGAGAGAGTAAATAGAGTTGTGAAGACCATGATAAGAACTTATATAAATCAAAATGACCACCGAACTTGGGATGAAAATTTAGCCTCTATTGCTTGTGCGATTCGCACTGCAAAACATGAGACTACTGGCTATTCTCCTTACTTTATTAATTTTGGAAAGGAGCACAAACTCTATGGACAAGAGTATTCCACCGTCGTACCATCGGACTCTGTCAAGCTAGACGATGTTATCAAAAGGAAAATCGAAGTATTTCGAAAAGTGTATG
Organism: Listronotus oregonensis; assembly: GCA_019359885.1. NCBI lineage: Eukaryota > Metazoa > Arthropoda > Insecta > Coleoptera > Curculionidae > Listronotus > Listronotus oregonensis. Next base: position 114,576 of record JAHBCN010003422.1, on the reverse strand, counting down.
CCGATGTTCAGAAACGGATCCAGGTATCTCAGGAAAGGAATCGACATAACTATAATTTGCGTAGGCGACCAGGTTATCAATTTACTGTTGGTCAAGAAGTATGGCGCAGAAACAAATCCTTGTCTGATGCTGCAAATTATTATAGTGCCAAGTTGGCTCCCGAATATTTAGGACCTTTTAAGATCAAAAGAAAAACCGGCTCCTGCACTTATGAGATAGAAGATTCGCTTGGTCAGAGCAAAGGCGTGTGGCACGTCGAAAACCTCAAACCCGTAATTCCCTGATGACCAATTTACCTGACCGCTTCATCAACTTTATTTTTTTTGTTTAAATCTTAATTGTTCATTGTAATGGATTGCATTATGTAAAATTCTCTTTCTTATTACTACATTTTCATTTAATTTTTTTTTGTATTTACCTTTTAAATATGTTTTGGTTATTGTTTTGGTACCTGCCCCGCAGGAAGGGCAAGCTGAATGGGGATAGGGAGTAGTGTGGCGCGAAACACACTTGTCCTCGATCCATTTAGTAAAGAATATTCTTGCACAGGGTACTGGTTGTGGTAAAAGTCCACTGAGTGCCGTCCCAAAGTTAACCCTCAGTTACTTTGGGTCTGTTGTTTTCATTCACCGCGTTCTGTGGATAAAATCTCTTAGTTGACTATCCAGGCGGTGAATGTTTCTTCTTTCTTTGGTACCTTTTCTTAATAATTAATAATTTCATGGTTTCCTAATTATGTCTACGACAAACTGAGTTATAAACTTTTAAGTAATTTTTCTTTTTGTGTATGAGCATTTAAGGTTTAAACTTTTTATTGGCAATCGGTTGGTTAACTTATTTTTTTTTACTTTGCTACTATCTTAACTTTATTATATATTTATAATTCTTTGTTTTATTATTTGTTTTCTTTGTACTTTCTAGTACTTTTCAGCCTAGTACAGGCTATAGTGTGCTCCCTTATAGAAGACGGAACATTTGGGCTGCTTTGTGATTTTTTTTTTTTGATAATCACCAATTTTTTTTTTTGGTTTATTTTTTTTTATCCGTCAATTGCGGTGTCTTTTGAGAGTTCAATATAAGCTAGTAAACGAGGTGCTACTATACTTAATCAGAAGTTACGCAATGCTAGCTGGAGTCTATTAAACACCAATAGTTATATTTTTCCAGGCCTTCCGCCATGTTGAGTTCTCGAGGACGCTGCCTTCTTTGCTAGGAAGTATCTCTGGGAGTTTCAGCAGAAACTTTCCAAACTTTGCCTTCCTTTTTTTATATAGGAAATGCAAGTTGTACTATATGTATATATATTTCTTTCAATTATTTCTTTCCTGAATTTTTTTGTTTGTTTTATCACTGTCGTAAAGGGCGCACCAGCGACCTATAACTTATCTATGAGCAGTTCTTTTTTTTTACTTTTGGAAAATTTGTTAGGGTGTTTGTCGACGACTTATCGTCGGAAAATCTTCTGGAGGAAGTTTTCCTCCTTCCGAAGGAAAGGGGGGGTTGTAACAGTCTATTTTGGCTAAGTTGTTTATAAGAGCTAATAAGGATTTTTGCTTTTTAACTTGAAAAATTAAATAATATGTTCTGGCGCATGCACCATTTTCAGTCGTATTTAAATGCCAGTTTATTTTTTTTGCATTACTTATTTGAATTTATATAAAGAAAAAAAAAATATAATAGAAAAGCCTATTTTCTAATGCCTAATGAATTACATATGTGACCATATATTCTTTATAAATTTTAGGTACTCAAGGTACTTTAGATGTCAATTTAGCTTGTGCTTCGGTTTCGTTGTTATTTAACGAACATGCATTTTTATACTTTAAATTTATTTCTATTACCTTGTAAGTGGTACGTAGTACTGGTACATAGTATCTTGTGTTTTCCTAGTTTTTACTAATAGTATAGAACTTCTGGTTTTAAAACAGTTTTGGCTCTCGGTTGAATATCTGTTCTACTTGTCTCGTATCACCACTGTTTTGAGTTTGCTTGTCTATCATGCCAGCAGTGCCTTTTTGGTTTAAATTGTAATAAAAAGTTTTAGCTTAGAAATAGGCTGAAAGTACTTGTTGTTATTAAGGAAATTATTGTTCGAATACCTTATAGACTTGGTTAGTTTTCTTCTATATACCTAAATGGGTGGCTTATTTAGTGGATCGCATACGTTAACGGAGGTTTAAAATACAATTCACGTATTTTCCCTGAGTTCTCTTTTGTGGAAGTTGATTTATATTGGTTTTCCGGTTTGTTTACATATTGTTGGAAATTCATCTTTTACCATTATTGATTTTTACCGGCTGTCACGAGTCAGCTGTTTTCGACATCAGAATTTAGGTTAGCTTTTTGATTGAATCGATAGTAAGGTATTGTGTATCGAGTTCGATGCTCTTACGTCACATAACTTTCTTGCTAGTCCTAATTAAGGATTATTATTGATTGCCGATTCTGTGAGTCACTTGCTGATTATGTAATTAGATTGAGTTTATTAATTAATGTTGACAATCAAGCCAATTTCCGTCGATACGTCGGGGAATGAGAACCTTCATTATCGAAGTACCTTAGCCAGCACTACCAATTTTTTTTACCCTTTGCTGTCATTTTTGCACTTTTGCAAAATTAGCCCGACAGGGATTTCTTTCCATCCTAAGCCTTCAAGAGTGAAGCCACTCTCTCTGCAAAATTAGGCCCTGGCCCTTTTGGGTATATACCCGCCATTTTATGGGATTTAGGCCAGTGATCTAAGTTTTTTAATGTAACCCCTTTTGATGTTTTTGGATACCTACTTGTGTGTTTTGGGTTTCATTAAATCCGATTTATTCGGGATTTAAATTACAGAAGAGCATTGAACATTCTATTAGCGTGGCTCTACAAGATGGATTAGCAAAAAGGCAACCCCAATAGTTCAGAAACCAAAATCTGTTTCGAGTTTCTACCCTTCGTTATCCTAGCTTAGGACATCTAAAGCATACTCTTTCGTTGGATTAGCAAAATATGCATACGCAGTAAATTAGGACAGCCCTAACCACCTCATAGGGTTTTTATTTTGGGTCAACAACTACCGAAGTATTACACGGAGCCAACTCATAGCTTTTTATTTGGTGCTGGGGACTGGGTTGTGATACAATGGAACACCTCTTTGGGTGTTAATCAAATCCACGAGGTCAGCATAGAGCTACCTTAGTCCACCAGGGAATTGGTAACAACGAACCATAACCTCATAATACTCTCATTGTTATTTTAATTTAGTTTCCATATTTATTTATTGCGTAATGTAAATCCCCCTCGGTGTAAAACTCGCAGTGATCACTACGCGTTGGTTGTGGATGCTTTGCCTTATTATTGATTTTTTTTATAAATTTATATTTGATGATTTAACTGGTTTAATAATTAATGGATTGATCTTTTATATTAATTTACTTATCTTTACTTAATATTGTCTTTATTATGGCTCTATATTATTTGGTTTTTTTTTTTTAATAGTTTAATATTGGTTCAAGAACAACTAACTATAACCTTGGCGTTATTTTTTTATAATTAATTAATTACCTTTATTTTGATTTTATTTAATTTAATTAATTTGATACTTTATTAATTAAGCGATACCATATATTTCCATGACTTTTTCTTAATATTATCTTAATTGTGAATTTTAAATTGCTTTATAACTCGCTTCGATTTTGTTTATTACTCTTATTGTCTTAAGAGTTATGCAATTTTTGGTTATTTGTTATTATTATTATTTCTTTTAATATAAAGTAGGCATACATTAGGTTTGTACTAAAACATATTGGTTAACCAGGTCTCTTTGTACAATCGTCATATTGTACACAATTTAAAATTTATTTTATTTATTTTTTGTGTTTTTGCTGAATTCATATAAATACTCGCATTTTCTTTAACTTCATGTAAATTTAAAAATTATGCTGACCTGTCTTTTGGTTCACTGCATTTATTAATTAATATAGTATAACCCGTTAATCTCACTTCTAATACTAGACATCAAATCTTATTTATTATTATTATTTAGTTTTGATAATATAGTGTAAATTATTGGGATTAAGTCGTTTTATTTCGTTCTTGTTTTTTTTTTGTTAACGATCATTTAGAGTAGCGAGCCGGAACGATCTGCGCAACATAGGCAGGACTTTTCCAGCTTAGTCGCAAAAAGCTGGTGGCGCTCTAAAGAACTTCACTGCCGTGAAGCCGGGTATGAAACCACTTAACCAGGCATTGTGAAGGTTCGCACTCAAAAAAAAAAAAAAAAAAAATAACAATTTTTTTTTTTTTTTTACCTATTTTTTTTTTTTTATTAACTTTTCAAAACCTGTCGAATAGCCGACATAAAAAGTGTTTCAATATATATATATATATATATATATAATATATATATATATATATATATATATATATATATATATATATATATATATATATATATATATATATATATCAGTAGACTCGCGCAAACGTGAACTTAAAAAGTTTTGGACTAGTTCGCTTTATCGAAATGTTCACATTATGGAGATTATATTAAAAAAATAATAAAATCAAAAAAAAATTACCTTAACGCATCTGTTTATTTAACTAAAAAGAGAGGCATTAGTTTGTGTGAACCTGTGGCATTTGTGCACCCCAAAAGAGTTATTCTTTGTTAAGCTATTTTTAGACCAGGCGCCGTTTTTTCAAAAATTTCAACTTAATTTTATCGGGCAACAGCTTCCAATATAATCCGGTCTCATCTGCGTTATAGATTTGATGTTCAGTAAGATTAAGCTGTTGAAAAGTATTTCTCAAGTCTCCGATAAAGGGATTTACAAGTTCGGGTTGCTAAGGCAACTTTTTTTCTGCAATTTTAAGCAATCTTACACCATAGCGCCCTTTTAATTTTGGGGCCACCCATCGCTTGCATTAAATTTTCAAATTTCCTTTCAACTTTTTTGTAAATCTAAAGCCTTGTGTTTAAGCATATCACCTGTGACTTGCAAATTCCTTTCACGATGTTTGGTAAACCATTTGACAGCAAGCTTTCCATAGTTGATTTGGTTTTTTGACATTTCTTCGACAATGCGGTAACACTCATACCATTTTTATGCTCTTTCAAAATTTTAAATCTTTCAAAAAGAGTTAAACATTTCTCATTATTTTTAAGGTTTTCCAAAATTCACATTATTGAGTTGTTCATATAAACGTTCTTTCACATTACCGCGCGTGTACTGTATAAATATATATATATATATATATATATATATATATATATATATATATATATATATATATATATATATATATATATATATATATAGAACAAAAATCGATATTATGCGTCTTTTTTATGGTAACAATAATAATGTGACGACAGTGCAAAGGGAACATTACTTATTATAATATTCTTAACAACGGGTACCATCTATAGATACTTATTATTATAATACATAGTAAGAAAGTTTATTGAACGAAAAAGCTTTAAAATGAATAAAAGGACTGCAGCACGAAATGAAAACAAAGTTTTGGATATCCTCGTTTTTTAGGATAATTATTATATATTTTCTATTGGACTAGCACTAACTACTTTTAATAATTTTAGAAAATCCTGAAATATTAATCTCGGATGCGCATTTGAACTTAATAAAACATATTATAAAATTTATTTAACCTAAAAATTTGATAAATTTCATAAATTTATGTCCGTTCAGAATCTTCCTGAACAAAACATGCAGGACCGACCTAAGTATGCATTGGAAGTAGCTAGGTTTATGCAGCAGGATCCAAAGTTTTTAAGTAAAATTTTATTCACCGACAAGTCTTCCTACTAATATGTAACTTTTTTGTAATTTATTATTAATTTAACCTAAAATATCTAAAAAATGGTTCATTCAAATATCATCAATGTATATATTTTTGAAATCAGAAGAAAAAGATCTTTTGTTGTAGCACATAATATACAGAGTGTTTCATTTAAAAAAGTTGAAGTTGCCGATATTTTTCCTTTTTTTATTGGGATATTTTTTTATTGATAATTTCAAAAGATAGAAACAATCCTACAATTTTTATATAAAACATTTTTTCTGTCTTCAAAAATAAAGGCCTCAGAAGCCACGTAAATATAATCAAAGACCCTGTACATTTTTCAACTATTCGTTTCAAAACAAAATTACCTTAGTATGAATATGTACCACATAGTTTTTATTTATTTAAAAAAAATAGTTATTTTTGGAAAAAACAAAATTTATGGAAAAAAGACATAAAGAACCTAAACATGGTATTTTCAATTTGCTTTAGCTTTTTTCTTAAACATCTATATCATTTGTCTTTACTAAATTAGAGATTCTTGTGTGAAAAAACTTGTATCCGTAGCTTAAAATTTTTCCAGTTAGCTGATTTTTTTCCAGTTAAATTAAAATGTTTGTTTTTTTAAAGTCCAGGTGTCACCATTTAGGGTGTTGGTTCTTCGCTTAGCAGTATTTCATCAAGATATATGACACCTTAAGCAACTTTAATTACCACTTTAATTAACATTAATTATTTTTCTAATAGGTACAATATGGTTAGTTGTATTGAACAAATAAATACAAAGTGATTTCTGAAAACATATAGTTTTTTTTTTTTTAATTTGCAGAAAAACAACCTATTGACTTATCCTATGACAGATCTGTAAAAGTTATTACAATCTATTAGAAATAAATTTATTACATTCTGGGTACATAAATTACAAAACTACACCTTGATTTTTTCTACATTTTTATAAACATTTTTTGTTCTAAAATTTAAAGTACTTTTTTTTATAAATTTCTGTATGTGATAGGAGGTAAATAATGAAAATGCATCACTTTTATTTTGCTTAGGTCTGTTTATTTTAAGGTATTATCTTTAATCTTGTATTACAATTACCATCGGCGTCAAGCTAATTAATTACTGATAATATAATGATTACAATTTCCTATTAGTATTTTACAAAGAAATTTATAAATATTTTTAAATCTTCAAGTTTAAAAAACATTTTTTACCAAAATAGAAATTAAAATAACTTTTTTTTATCATGCATTAAAATCTATGAATATTTTAACTAAATTAGTAAAAATAGTTTGAATATATTTATACTTGTATGCATACATATATTTTTTGTGATACAGGGAAAGAACATTTTTTGTATTAAAGTTAAAAATAGTTAATAAACACAAGAGTTTTAAATTTAAGAGTTTTAAAGGAAAGAAAAATCTTCTGCAAATTGCAGATTTCATAGTCTAGACACTTCAGATGTATAGTAAAGGGATGCATAAAAATAGCATTTCGTGCTGTTGCTTTTCTGGTGAATGTTGCTAGAGGAAGATTTATATTTGCTAATTATTTAGAGCCAAAGCCGTTAAACATTTATAAAAAAGAGACAGATCTTTAACAGCTCGTTAGTTTTAAAAATAAAGTCATTATTAAGAAACGGCTCTACTTTGGATAAAACAAGAGTGCTAAGATATCTGGGAGAAGCCATTTTTCGGATAAGGGAACAATATTTCCAAGAGGGACTGATTTGTGATGTATACCTGGTATATGGATTAAAAGGGAAAATATATTTTGATTTAAAAAGCTTCTGAGATGTTAGACGCTGTACATCTCTTTGAGACTCTCCCAATGTTGCCTTGGTTCTCTTCCCAGGGTTAGTCCGTTTGACTAGACAAGGACCAGACAGTAAGTTGCGTCGTGCCCTGCCAACTAGCTCATTGTTCTTATTATTTACTAACATGGGTTCTTTTTCACCGCCTGACTGCCCGCGGAAAACCGCCCGCTTGTAGGCGTCGCGTTCTGCCTGTCGTTCCGCCATAGTTTTACAGGGGATCGGGTTAAGGCTGAAGGGGAGCCCCAGTTCTGCCAAATACTGGGACGTGCCGGAGATCCACGGATCTTCCGTAGAATCCCCGACACTCCCACACTCGGCCGAGGGCCCCTCTGCAGTCTTAACCACGATGTTTTGCAGAATTATTACTTTATTATTATTTGGTGGTACCGTTTTAGTTTCGGGCCCAGTTGGGCTATGGGCCGAGTTAGTATTAGCGCGGCCTAGGTTAAACCCTGAAGGGGGCGGGTTTCCCCGTGTTTCTAAACCACTTTGGAGGGCAGCCATCCAAAACTATATTTTCGTCAAGGGGCTCGGGCCCACTTTGTAAATGATTTGCGCCTTGGGCCGGGCTCGTTATGGAGCGGCCGGATGTTAGGGATCCGGAGGGATGTTCTCCCTTGGTATCGGGCCCGGTTTGGACCTCGGCCGAGGCCACTTAGGACGCCGAATCAATCTGCACTGCCAGAATCCCGTAACACTTCCAAACTTTCTAAAAACTACCGTGGCTATGGATAAAATGCGTTTATGCCGACTAAGGATTTCCTCTTTTATAAATGCGATTTTTGAAATCATTTTTACCTGCCTTAGAACCGGAAAGTACAACAAGACCGCAAAGGGGTTATTTTCACAGTATTGTACAAACCGTTAAAAGTTTTATTGTTTTCTGCAGTTTATTTGGTTTCCGTCTCGTTTACAGCACAGTCAAGTGTTTAAGTCGATTTTGATATAAAATGACAAGTTTGAGTCGTCGATATTACAAAAATCCAGTCGATAAGTTTTGTTATATATTTTATGTGGACCATTTATTATAAAGGCCCAAGCTAGATCTATATTTAAAGATGTCAAAAAAGCCTTTTTTATATATTTTAAGTACCAAATTGGGGATCAAGATAAAAGTTGTAGGTAGTGTGAGTTGTCACGTAAATTTAGTGCAGTGGATGTATTGCAAGAAAAATTCTATGCCGTTTGCTGTTCCTATGGTGTACAGAGAACCTACTGACCATGTAAGTAATTGCTACTTTTAGATCACTAAAACAGAGGGGATTTCAAAAAAGCATAGAGACAAAATGGAGTATCTAAATTTGCCTCCTGCGCTAGGGCCAGTTCTTCATTACCTCATTACCAGGAACTACCGGTACCGATAGCGCCTTTAAACCTGGACATTGTGTTTCCCAGATTTGATTCTTCATCAGAATCTGATCCACAACTTTCTAAAAACACCAGTTGTGACCCAACATTTTCACCAACTACCAGTGAACCTCACTTAGTGACCTAGGATTGTCGAAACAAAAATCGGAACTTCTTGGTTCCAGACTTTAACAGTGGAACTTGTTAAATAAAAAAGCAAGTGTTTCACTTTACCGGAAACGAAATGTAACATTACCAAGTTTTTTTTAATTAATCCCTATAAGTCTGTTGTTATATTGATGGTTTAATGAATGAGCTTAATATGAAATATGATCCTAGCGAATGATGTTTATTCATAGATTCGTCGAAATACAGCCTTAAAGCAGTCCTGCTTCATGTAACAAAAAAATCATCTATTTTTTAGCCCATTTCGTGAAAATGAAAGAAACCTATGACAACTTAGCAGTCATAATAAATCGTGCTAAATATGAATAGTATTAGTGGGATATTTGTGGGGATTTAAAAGTCATAGGTATCGTGCTAAGACTTCGAGAGGGTTTTACAAAATATTGCTGTTTTTGTGTCTGTGGGAACAGTAGGGCAACAAAAGAACACTACAGTAAAAAGGATTGGACTCATAAAACTAGAAGAAATATTTCTTTAACAAAGTGATGCAAAATTAAAAGAAGGCATATTTATTGAACCTCAGATAAGAAAGCTCCTAGATGATCTTCGCTTTCAAGAACAATTAAATGAAAAGAAATTGGCAGCTTGGACGTGTTTTGTATATGTATTGAAAGAATTTCTGTGCAACAAAAAAGATGAAGACTATAAAAGCCTCATAGATGAACTGTTGAAAACCTATGAATTACTAGGGTGTACCTATGAATTACTAGGTGCAGTAAGCGATGGAAACAAGATATCAGGGACGCGGGAACCCATCTATGTTTGTCGACTACTGTTGGTTTTTAAAAAGGGATGATAGTACAGAACACCAAAGAAAAAAGTTAACGTTTTTGTCCCTGTATCATATCTCGTGCAATGTATTTTTTAACATAACAATCAATCCTTAGTAATGTTTTTGCATAGATTCCACATATTTTATAGGTTTATATTAAATAAATATATTAGATTGTAAAAATATGTCGTCTTCTCATTTTTCTTCTTATAACAAAAATACTGTACGTGTTACAGTAATTAGCTTATCATTTTCGGATTAAGGACTCCAAAATACTTTAAACAAGCCTATGTTCATCAATGTTACTTAAAAAAAAAATTGTTGACTTGTGTTATATTTGCCAGGTATTTCTGATGCAATATTTTCATAAACTTTTTTTAAAAAAGGATATACTGCCCCTTGAGACTTGCGCCGCCAACTGGTAGGTAGTAATTTAAAAATAAAAAGGTACAGTAAATATTAAAAAAACAGTTTTATTGTAATCAATGTGTATCATGTTAATTAGATCACTTTCTCATCATTTATTATAAACTAATATTATATTTTTAAACGTCCAAAAATAATATTACAATAATTATTATATTTGTTTAATGTCCAATTATAGACCTTTAGTTCATAAAATATAAATTAAATTAAACCTAAACTACATCTTAGAATTTAAAACATTTAGTAAAGCTTACATTTTCTTAGTGGATTAGTAAATATTTCTATTCCTAAAATTAGTTACATATTAAATGCTACTTTTTGACAAAATATTATTCTAGTAAATTTTATTTTAGTAAATTACATAAAAAATATCACAGTGTAAATTTTCCCTGTCCTTTTTTTTGGGGTTTTTATATACAAAGGTTTTGTGATTTTAATAATATGTGATAAAGGTTTGCTAATATATTTTAGAAAGTTATTAAAGCGGAATTATTTTAGGTTATGTTTAACGATTTAGTTTCGCCTAATTTTTTAAAGGACAAGCTGAGCTATTACGTGTATCGCTAAAAATACAGACCAAAGAAATTTAGTTAAAGCAAAAAAAATGTACTTTTTCCGTCGAAGGCAAGTATTTGTTTTAAATCAATGACGTTTTACCTGATAAAACATTTATTATAAATCCAATCGGAATAATTTGATTATCTAATAAAAACCAATTGTTAACATAGAATGGGCAACAATAAGTATGCTATAAATAACTGTAAAATTGTTAATTGTGATCCAGATTTATTCTTTGATTATGTTACAATATTAAATATTTATTTTTTTACTTAAGTTATTTTTTCACCATATTTATTTATAAAAATACAGAATTTTATGTTAAAGCGTTTGTAAAGAGAAACACATTTTCGATAATTTTTAAAACTACATACACAAGATTGATGCATCGGAAAAGTTTTAAAAAATAGATAAATAACTGGTCAAATAATACGAGCATAATAAAAATTATATATAAACCACAATTCTAAAGAGCGCTAAACAGTTTTTTACTTATAAATCATTCAGCCGCAGTTAAAAATATAAATATTTTAAAACCAGATTAGTTTTTTTTTTGTCAACAAGTTCCCTAAATAATCACAAACATTTTTGAAAAGTATGTTACATAATACTATAAAGATGGCAACAAATATTACACAAAGCTTTAAAAATCACATTTGTTAAAACTTAATGTCGTAATAATATCTTAAAATATTTTATCAAGAAACTTACGAACCAGTGTCATAGCTTTAAATTAATTTGATTAATAAAGATATTTCTTAATCTTAAACACATCAAAACACAAAATACATTTTAATTTTTACCGATCACTTACTTTGTTTTTAATTTTGCAGGGACAATAAAATGGTTTTCTATTGTTTTAGATATGGTTTACACTCTAAAGCCAAAAATTAACTTTAATGTCCGCTAAGTCTAAGTATACATTAACTTTTTATTACTGAAAAAACAATGTTATGTTAAAAACAATAAACCGCAAAACAAAATTCAAACATAAGAAAATTTTGGATTAATTACGGTGTAAGAATTTTATCCAGAAATTTATGAACCAGTGTCATAGCTGATTAATATGATTCATAAAGATATTTTTTAATCTTAAACACAAGAGAATAAAAAATAAATTTTAGTTTTGACTGTTCACTGGCTACTTTCTAATGTTGCAGACATAAAAATGTAACCTCAAGTTTACAATCCAAAGACAATAAAACAGTTTTCTGTTTTTTTTTATCTATTTTTACACTCTAAACTTCGAGCCAAAAATTTACTTAAATATCCGCTAAGTCTAATATACATTAACTTCCTGTCACTGAAAAAGCAATGTTTTATTAAAATCTTTAAAACGCAAAACAAATTTTAATCATAAAAAAATATTGAATTATTTACGCTCTATTGATTATTCTGCAATTCCCAGTCATTCAGATCGGTGATAGTAATCACTAATTTATTTTAAAGTAAATATTTTTATATCCATACAGTTGATAAATGACAAAAATGGGTAAAAATTTATTCCATAAACGTCACTTGCTTACAGCAGGAAATAAAAACTATTACAGAATTTGTCAACAACCAATGGAAACTTAACGTGTTGATAATAATATGCTTTAAAATAAAATATTTATTTAAAAAGCATTAAAAGGTCTAAAGTATTAAAATCTCCGGATTTGTTTAAGTACTTTTTTTACCCAAAAGGGCAATATTTAATTAACTAGCAGAAGTAGTACTAAATATAATCAAATACTTGGCAAATTTATCATTTTGTAAACACGGGTGAAAGTGAATTTTAGGTGAGCTAGACCAATAACCTTAATTTTGATAACTGTGGGAAGATAGGTACATACTTCAAACAAATTAATTTTCACATAAAAAGTTATTAAATCATTTCATCTTTTAATAAACTAATAATAAAAGTTTTAATAATATTTCATAATTATGTTTCGTTTTAAGGATGTTGACATAACTTTTAAATGAAACATAATAAATTTTATTGACTGCTGTTTCCTTTTTTTCTATTTACACACTATTAATTTCAGAATTCAAAGTATACAAAATTATCATATAAGTTGCGTCCTTTGGAAGTAAAGACCAAGTGATCCGCGCTTAAAAGTATTCTCTTGTTTAAACTGTTTTTTTTTTATAAATGTGGCGAATTCTGGCAAAACTATATTTCGTGAACGTAAGGCACATAATTAAAACAACAAATTTGAATTAAAAAAATTTGAATTTTTAGACTCAGAGAAAATACTTATTAAATTTTAATGAATATGCAAAACAAACAAATAAAAAAGAGACCAAGTAAATATTGACTATGCACTAATCATTTATTGAGACCGACTAAGTGCAAAAAATAGCCATCTGGAAACAATTATATTCAGTATCGATATACACTGTGTTAAAAAATCCAACTTCCTTAAAATCGTAACCTACTTTAATAGATTCCCAAAGAAAATTATAGATTCTTTAAGATCAACATTAGAAGATAACTTTGCATATACAGGAGGCATCACAACGTAGTATAGATAGAGTATCTTCCTATGCAGATCTGAAAGAGATCTTATTTTTCTTTTTGACACTTTTTGTTCACGAATTATTAACGGGACTTTTTCTGTATACGCAAAAATGTGCTTTGAAAACTTTAATTTAGAATACATGGTAAATTTTATTTTTTTTTAACAAAGTCAAGGTCAGCTTGACTCTGAGAGAGAAAGAATCACACTTATTATGATTCGAGGATTCGGAGATCGCGAATGATCTTACCAACAAACCCAAGACCTTTTCAATGCAACATTTCAAGACCACACACCAATTTCGAAGATTCTTAGATACAACTTTTCCAAATCGTTGGATTGGCAGAAGAGGTGAGATTGAACGGCCAGCAAGAAGCCCTGATCTTACACCCCTAGACTAATTTCTCTGGAGGCATTTAAAAAATAAAGTTTATGTGACAAAGCCGGAAAATATTAACATATTACAAGACAAAATTAGAGCAGAATGTGAATTGATAACTCCCGATATGTTAAAAAACGTAGCAAATGATTTTTACTATAATTTGGCACATTGTCAAACCGTTTAAGGGGGCCATTTTCAACATTTAATTAAATAGGTTTATTGTTTAAATACTTTTTGTTGTATCGTTTTTTTTTTATGGGTTAGTATTTGCATGTTTTATTTATAATAAATTTTAGATAATAATCTTTTAAACCTTTGTACCTTTTAATCTGTTAAAGTCAGGTATAGCATATGTTACACAAAGTTGTGTTAAAATTTTGCGTAGAATCGGAAAGTACATAAAAAAATATACCACTCCGTTTAAAAAAAGGTAACTTTGGTCTCTACTACTGTTGTGATGCCTCCTGTATATGCAAAGTTATCTTCCTAATGCAGATCTGAAAGAGATCTATAATTTTTCTTTGGGACACTTTTTGTTCACGAATTATTAAGGGGGTCCGGGACTTTTTTAACACAGTGTATACGCAATAAATGTGCTTTCGAAAACTTTAATTTAGAATACTAGGTACGTAAATTTTTTTTTTTTTTAACAAAAGTCAAGGTCCAGCTTGACTCTTAGGACGACAGACAAACCTGTATATATGCCGAAAATTTTTTGCATTTTTTTTATTTAAATTTCGTTTTGTTTAAATGGCATGCTGAGTATAAATTGTTCCAAGATGAGTATTTTTTGCACTTTCTAAGTCTATTTAGTCAATATACCGCGGTTATCCTGTAAAACCTATCAGAAAATGATCAGCGCATAGCCAATAATTACTATTTAAAGAGGGACGCGAGTACTGAGTACGACTTAACTTATACTTTAGTTCTGTTCTTATTGGATCCGTTATTATTTTTTTGCGAAAATTCTGGATAAGTTTTTTAAAGCTGAAACTCTTACGTCTTATGTTTTACCTTATTTGTAACTTAAAATTAAATGTTGGCCTTAACTGAACAATTAAAAGTTTCTTAAAGATCTTATTTTAAAATCACTTTGTTCCTAAAATTAATGCTATTATACGTTTATATTTTATATATCATATATTTTACAAGTGTTTACATTATAATAGAAAATATTGTTAATTTAATCATAAAATCACTATTGCTCAAGAAAAACTGCTTTCAAAAAGGGGTGACATTACACAGCGCATCTATATAGTAGTCATTAATCTGTAATAAATAAATAAACTAGTCATAAAACCACAAAGTAATTTGTTTGATTTTAACTTTTTTATACAATTGTGCTAGTTAAAAACTCGTTTTAAAAATTATAAAGTAGTGAAAGTATATAAATAAAGAAAATTAAGGGCACTTTTTTACTTAACGATATTTACGTAAGTTTTTAGCGTGTTTTATAATCCTATTATAAAGAGTAATTTAAATTCGACTTTTACTCTTGGAATCTCAAAGGCTACAGGAGTAGCAATATGCCACATAGAATATTTTAAATTTTCGAGTGTTTCCGAAAATATTTAAAAAAAAAACAAAATTTGGGAAAATTGTTTTTTATTTTTTTAAACATTTATTTTAAAGGCATTTTAAAATAAATTGCACATTTACATAGCCACTTTTTTACTTTCATCGCGCGGCCCTTTAAGTTTCTTATAGGCGCCATTTTGGGTTTTTAGGTAGGTAAATATTGTTCCTTTTTAACCAAATTTGATAAATATTTCACCATTGGCAAACTATACCTGATTGTGGTTCCAACATGACGGAGACGCTGCACACAGCCCTAGAGCCATTACCTTACTGTTTTAAATAATGTTTTGTTAAGCACTTTGAAAAACAAAGTATATGAGGAGCAAGAATATGCTACTGTAGAAGACCTTAAAAATGTATCATGGCACAATTAAGAAAAACAAATATTTTTAGGCCTGCAAGTAGTTTAATTTATTAGAAGCGTCCACCTATGTATCCAAGAGGAAGATCATCATTTTTAACACTTGCTGTTAATATTTTTCATACACATAAAGCCGGAGTCTCATGCGTTTTGATTGGTCAGAGCATTTTGGCGCCATTTTTCATCCAAATATTTTAAGATTTCATCCGACGTCGGATGGAGTTAAATTAATTTTAACTTTGTACAATGTCGGACGTTTCTTTATGGTTTTCTAACCTTACTTTATATACTTTGTTGGGGTAATTTTATAAAATTAACAATTATAATTTAAAACCTTAAAAAACTTTTAATCTTAACTCAAATTTATCTTAATCTTAACAATCTCTTCTTCCATTAAATAATATTTTAGTTCCTCTAAAAATTAATAAAGATATCTGTTTTTATAACAATAATCGCAAATCGCAAAATTAAAATTATTAAGAAAGTTTATATTTTTTAAAATTAATTTTTTAAGTTATTATTTCCTTTTCTTCTTGTTGCTTTTTACAGGCTGACCTTCAGAATGCTATTTTTTTCCTTTTTTTTTCACTGGATATCGGATTCGAAATTCGGATTAATGAGACATGCAAGTTTCCCGACAAAAAATTTTAAAAAATTTCGTACATAGGATCGTCGAAAATCGGACGCATGAGACTCCATGCCGACGGCTTTAGTCTTTCAATTCTTAGGTAGGGATTTTTAATTTTTATTTTAAAAGTAAAATTGTTCTTAATATGTTTATAAAGCAACCTTTAACATGTAATTTTTATTCATAGCTAGTCAACAACAGCCTAATTCATTTTAACTACGTATTTTACAATTGCTCTTTTCTATACTGTTCCTATCAAATTTGTAATAAAAGTTTAATATTTATTTTCTATTTTCCTTCATTTCAATAACACATTTTTACTTAAAATATGTACTAACATTTTCATTATACAAAAAACAAAATTAAATCACCGAAATCAGCAGCTAACCAAAAAGATATTATTATTTTAAATATATGTACGTTGGTGAAATTAGAATAAGAAGCAATATTTATCTACGTAAACATCCAATATAGAACCTATGACAAAAAGCAAAGTTTATGATGGTAGCCGAGTGACGAAGCGTTGGATATAAAATCCGAAAGCAATGAATGGCACGGAAAAACTGGCAATACAAATGGGCAAATTATTATCAAATCCCGTTTAAAGTAAAGTCAGGAAGAAATAAAAATGATTTGCTTAAATTTAGTTTTTTTCTAGACATCTTTAAATTTATCCCAAATTTTAAAACTTCCTAAAGGGCATTTCGTTAGTAATATAAATGCTTCAACTATCTTCGTATCTTCCATAGTTTCCGATATCCTTAAGGTAAGGGTCCGATTTAAATTACCCTATATAGTAACCTAAAATAAATATTGTTAATATGTATTTTTTGATTATCGCAAGAATACTGTTTGGCTACTTTAAACTACTTTATAAAAAAATAGCCCTGTACATGTACCATTGATGTTATTGGTATAAAGTAATGAACATTTTTAGACTGTATAGATACACTGTTTATTATGAGAAAATTGATTTAAAGTTTTTGGTGCGACTTTTAACTAAATTTATGTAAACCGATTTTATTTAATATCTAACAATGCATAATAACTTCCGGACACAAGTCCAAATATTGCTACGATCATGATGATTATGTCTTTTATCAATCTCCATTGAAATCTTCCCCAACCTTCGTCCCAATCAACAATAATTTCTATTAGTGCTGGAATGAAGAGTCCCAACGTTGAGAAGAAGATAGATCCAACCAGATCAATTAGGGATCCTAAATGCTCGCCGCCTGCAGCTGCAATCCCTGGAAAACATAAATATTAATTTACTATTGTATTAAATCGTTTAAAATTTGATGCTATATAAGAATAAACATGCCTTTTTAAAATATACCTAGATATTATATTTTCGACAGGATTTGAAGCAATAAGGTAGTTTTTTTTCTAAAGTTTCCTATCAAAAATATAAAATTGCATGAATCTCATTCAAATTCAAATTCAAATATACATCCAGTAGACTTTCCATAACCTTTGCTCAGATGTTGCCCGAAACTAATAATTTATCAAAGCTTTTAGGTGTTTAAAATTAAGATGTGATTTGTGTAGCAAGCAATACAAAATCATTGGATAGACGGAAATGCAACTGTAAGCAAAACCAAAGTTATTAATATAATCGTAAAAAAACAAAAGATTTAGGTGTGGTGTGAATCCAGTACTTTGACCCCGAAGCGAGTGTATCCAGAAATCAACAAGAAATGTGTTAGTGTTAGTTTTTTGTTGGCAAAAGAAAGTTTTGTTCGAGGATAACCTGCAATTAGTAAAAAATTTATTTAGAATATTTGTTTTTTCATCAAAAAGTGAACCCTCTCACATAGCTCAAACGACCCAACGCGAAAGTCTATGAATTAAAGTACAAATTTATATATCCTCCACCCCATTCGCCAGATTTAGCTTCCTTTGCCTTTTGGCTGTCCTCACATCTCAAAAAATTTATGCGTGGGACGTGGAAAACTATTTTTATCGAACAAAAGGTAATAGCAGGGATGCATTCAAAGCCCGGCAACGGTCGGTAAACATCCTACTGCATCACAATCGATTTAGTATGTGATTCCGGTAGTGATTCGGAATGCATCCCTGCTGTGAAAGCGTATTTGGAGAGTCTTACGGATTCTCAGTTCAGGAATGAATCTCACAAATTAAAAGACCACTGCAAACGGTGAATAAGAAGGAGATTATGTCAAATAATAAAATACATTTTAAACCTGAAATGGTGTTAAGAGGTCTCTTAAAATGTTTTCAGTTGCAGCTAAATTTAGAAGAATTTTTTTTTAAAGAAAAATGTAAGAAAAATAAACTTATTTTAGAATGTATAACTCCAATAAACAATATAATTACTAGCAAATTAAAACTAATAAATACTGTATAATGCTTACAGTATAATTTTGAAAAAACCGGACGTTCCGATAATTACAATAAACCGCAAAATATAACACCCTGTATATAGAAAAAAAGGCATTTTTCGACATATATTAGTATAAACTTTTATAAAATTACCTGATAAACTTTTTTCCATGAAAATACTTAAGAGATATTCTTAAATATTTTAGATTAGTATTTATATTTATACACGTTTTCTTGTATTCTTAAAAATATAAAAATTAACAAATGCTTTGTTAGGTTTTCATTAGTATCTAGTTTACCTTAGCATGGTACATTGATAGAAAAGTTAAGGATTAATAATATTTATGGGTCAATCTTAATCTCAAATAGTTAGGAACCCATATTATCTGGATTAAAATTTGTGTGCTTACAAGTAAAATAAATCGATGGCCGATTTACAAAAAGTAGTAAAAATCGTATAAGTAGTTTAAATGAATTTATATATATTTTTTTTGTTAGGGAAGCAGGTTTTAAAAAATAAAAAAAAATGTCACATTCATATTTTGGTTTCTCTTTAATATACCGGCTATTTAAAACTTCTAAAATGTTGCATTTTAGGACATAAAAATTGACTACAGCCATATAACATACAAACGTAAATATCTATAAATTTTAAAAAATTTATTTCACTCTATATAAATTATTTACTTACGCTTATACGAAACGCGTTGATTTAAATATACATATATAGTACATATGGTAATTACATATCGTAAAGATAATAAATTCCATTTTAATATATAAATAAATGTAATAACCTGTATAGTGAATTTGCTATAAAAATCCTTATTATTTTATACGTCTATTGACATTTGCACGGATATATTTTCTAAAAACTTGGAAGCTGCAAAACTTATATATAGACTTACATTTCATCCAGAGTTATTTGCACGGTAATGATAAAAAGTATTTATTTCAAAATTGTAAAGTGTCTTAAAAGGCACAAAATTATACACGACAGACACTACTAATTTCGTAGAAAAGATCCTCTGTTTGTTTCACATAACTGAAACCTATATCTTTTGACCAGGTCTGGCGAGATGCACTCCTAAACAAACTTTTTTCGTACAATCTTCTACCTAAAATTGGTTCTTAGCTTTCTTTTCTAATTGACGTATATCAGTAATATGTTAATGGTTACCCTTCTAGCATCAACTAAATTATTGTTGGTCTGCCCCAAGGCTTAATATTGGCACTAATACTATTTTTTCTTTAAATAAACAATTTTTCCTCTTATACGATAACTCCAATTCATAGTTTCGCTAACGAATAATATTCAACTTCTCAAGCCAGTCCCTAAATCTAAACCTGATTTATAAAGAAGGCATTGAGTAAGCAGGTATATTTCTGTTACAGCACGTTTAACAAATTTTGCATTAAGGCACCAAAATATTGCCCATTTTACTGCCTTAAAGACACAATTATGTTCGCGTCGTGGAAAAGGTCTACCGATCTTCATCAATTACTTAGGAGTGATCAAGTTCTGCAGAACAAAGAATTGTTTAGCTTTGTGGATGAAAGATCCTACTTAGCAAAAGCATATTATATTAATGGCCATAGAAGTTTCTAAAGGTCGAATTCCTCTATTGAACCAGAAAGATTTTTTTCTTGTAATCTGTATAACCTGCATGTCTCCCAAATCAGACTCTGTCCGGTATATTGTGCCCATGACTAGGAAATGGCGTCCCTTACAACTTTTAGCATTCTTAATTGTCTGCAAAGAAAAGCCATTTGCATTTACAATCACCCTTCTTTTACTAAAAGTTTTTCCTTCTTGCCCACCGATGAGCTATAAGAGGCCCTCTTTCTTTTATAGCTATTTTGATAGTCTGAGCTTCAAGAAATTAGATACATTTTTTTAGCGGCTATTTACTAAGCTACATAAGGTGTTTCTTCCATGTAACCCTTCAAAGTCCAACTGGAAAGGTTTCGAAATTCTCCATTTGATCTTTTCTTCATCCCTAGGATGTTTAGGCTGTAGAACCTTCTGCCTGTGGATGTTTTTTCTTTCCCCTCGAACCCCCAAATCTTTGGGTCCGGTGTTAGTAAACTGTCTCTTGCTTCAATTAGGACAACCGCGATACGTTTGCACTTACGCTTTAAGCCTTTGTGGTTTGTCCCAAGTTAAAAATAATAATGATGTTTAAAACTATAATAGAAAACAAATTAACTTTTAAAAAATATTGTAGACACAAATAAATGTACTAAACGACTAAACTTCTTTATGTTGTTTAACGGCCTTTATTTTTATTAAGCATATGTTTTACCACTTGGTTCTAATAATAGTAATATACGTTAAAAGTCCGTTAACAAAGGTATACCAAGGATTTTAAAAATGGAAACAGCCCATTTCTTAGGTTTCGTTGGTATACTAGCCTTTATCTAGCTGCGACCATCCTTACCACACTTTTAAACTATTTTGCATAATACAAAAGCGGTACTTAAATTTTTCCAAAACTTTTTTTCGATTTTCTTTAACACATTGTTGATGCATACTTATGAGGTGTACCCTGGTCAACCTGTTCCCTTTCTGCTTTCCAGTCAGATCTACACTTTCCGAAATGAAATGCACAGAATTATGTTGTTTGAAAACGAACTCAATCAGCACATTTCAGGGATATTTTTAAGCTTTAAACCATAGAAAATCATTTAAACATTAGTGAAAAGTCCAAAAATTATTTTCAAGGACATATCCAACTATGCGAAAGTGAAAAACAACGAAGTAGGTATAACCGGTTTTTGTCTTCGCTAAGTATGTATTTTGGCTATCTCAACAAAAAATACCCTGTGGTAAGGCATTTACAATCATCCCGCTACCTTGAAAACATTATCTCCGTACTTATAGATGGCAGGATGAGCCCCCTTGCTCCACAGGAGTCAAAAACACGGTTTTTCTGCGCCGTCACCGCTCGTTTTTCAAAAAAGCTATGTAGCTTCCGAAACGCAAGATAATTGTTCAATGGCCAAAACAGAAGTCCAGATTATAAGGTTGTTATAAAAATACATTTTGTACAAATTATATAATTGCTGTTAAAACTATTTGCAAAAAGTTAAATATATTTAAATATTTTATTCTAATTAAATGGCATACCTCGTTATAAATGTTTTGTTTGGTATGTTATTTTAAACGTGTTTTAGTTTTTAACAAAACAGAATTTTTGCTTACTAAAACAAACAGTGATTTTACAGTTTGTGTTGTTTTACCATACGAGTCTTAACTTTGATAAACTGAGCTCAATTACTGCCCTTAGAATAAAAATTTATATTTTGTTATTTGTAAAATATTATTTTAAATATGTGGTATTTGGTAAAAAGAATGTTTATAAAAAGCCTACCTGTTATAAATATCACCAATCCTGTGCGTAATAATATTTGACATATATTGTGTCGATTTTCTGGTATCCTATGTTTAATCCTATTCCAGGTAATCTCCAGAGGAACATAAAATTGCAACATAAATGTAAAAAATACTGCAATTGAAATGCTGGCTTGAACAATTTGAGCAGGGCTAAAAAGAAAATATACTATTTATCTTTTTATCTTATTTGTAAAGCTTGGATAATCAAAAAATCCCTTTTTAAATCGTCCATTGGCAAATTAAAAAAAATTTTTTAGTTATAAATTTTTAAAACTAGAACCCGATTTTAAAAACTATTTAACATTTTTGGGTTCCTACCAGGTCCGACTTAATTTACAATTGAATGGTTTTATTTAAAACACGTTTTTTTATTTATATAGGATTTTGGTAAATATCTTAATAACCAAAAATCAAAAAGGTTAAATACCTATTAAAAAAATCAAAAACTGGTTTTTGCTACTTTTGTTTACTCCACCAAAAATCAAGAATAATTAGTATTCTTTAACAAAAAACGCTATTCTTTATTTATTCTATTTTACGAAATATAATAATATTTGATTTATTTCATCCGCCTTTTTGTCTTATAATATGGTGTAAAATCGAATTAAATATCTGAATAGTTAAAAATTAGGCTGTACTATTTTAAATAATGTTCTTTATTTTAAACCATTATTTAATACCTAGGTAGGTTTAAAGTGAGTGGGTATAACACCCTTCCACCGCGACCGATCGGTCTATTGTAGCTCACACCTTTTTATATTTCTCCCACCAGGTCCAGACTTCTAATAAATCTGATGATCCTGTTGGAAGAGAGATCTTTCACCTCCCCCGGCAACAAGGTGTCATTGCCGAGGATTGCGAATCTTAGTCGTGCCATTGCTGGACACGAACACAGTATGTGTTCTGCCGATTCATCCCCCTCCATGCACATGCGGCATTCGGCCTCTTCCGCTAGGCCGATCTTGTGCATGTGGTATTTTAATCTGCAGTGTCCTGTGTACAGTCCCATTAGAATTTTAAGGTGTACCCTTGATTGCTCCAGTAGTTTGACAATACATTGTTTGTTCGGTGGGCTTATGAAGGCCTTCGAGTGTCTGAGGCCAGGAAGTCCATGCCAGTACCGAAGATTTTCTCTTTGTGTCCAAGCTGATATGAACTGCTTGGCCGTTCCATAAGATGACCGGTTCCGGCCCTGTGAATTTTGTCTCCGCCCCCCCCCCTTGGCAAGGAGGTTTGCGGATTCATTACCCTCTAGGCCGGTGTGTCCAGGTATCCACAGTAGTGTAACCTTATTGTTTTGACCCAGTTTGGTCAGCGCATCCTTGCAATTCCAGACGGTTTTCGAATTTCACCTGCTATATTCAAGAGCCTTAAGAGCTGCTTGACTATCGGAGAATATTTTAATTGTCTTACGTGTGCAGTGCCGGTCAACCAGCGATCTAGCACACATCTCAATAACAAATACCTCCGCTTGAAATATGGTTGCGACAGTGCCCAGGCTATTTAATACCTAACATCCAATTTGTTTTAAAGTTAGGACTAGAATTAAAATAAGCAATAAAAAGTCAGTATTTAGGAATTTATGGCTGTAAAAATATAGTTTTTAAATAAGTAAAAAACCGTTTATTAGGAACTGGTTGGTAGCTAATAAAATTTACCATTTTCTCTATCCTGGCATTTTCCATAAAGACTTAATGCATAAGACGGTACTTAAAGATTTAAAGGGGTTTGAAAGGAAAAAAATCCCTCTGTAGGTAGGAAGTGCCGCAGTATAGATATTCCAGCAAAAAGGAGTAAATAAAGTGGACACTACAGGCCTTTTTCCATTAAACCGCCAGGGACGGACTAGCTCCGACACAATAATAGCAGTTTTTTTAACACCCTGTATGAAAAGGCACAACAATATTATTTTGATTGACATCGATAAAATCAACTGTTTACGAGAAATAAAATATCATGATCAGTAATTTTTTTACATTATACAAGGTGTTTTCTAATTGTACGTTAATATTTAGGAAGCAATTTTTCTTTGTATCAATTTTAAAAAGAAAACTTCATATGAACGTATGTCCTAAACGTCTTAACTTTAGAGATACAGGGTGGTAAAATTTTCAAAAATAAATCATTTATTATTAATATCTGTAATACCATTTTAGATATTTTAATGAAATTTGGCATACACGTAATATGTATCAAGAAGAATTTTTTAGTGTACCACATTTTTAAACCAAAATGCATAATACTTTGTATTGCTTTAAATAAAATTGCATAGTAAGACCATAAAAATATCAATAAAACAGATATCCCTCAGTTCGTGGTTGGGCAAGAAATGAAACGTTTCGTAGAGGAATGGTATCAGTAATAATGGTTTATTTGGTGAAACTAAGAAGGCTAGGACTTGTGTAAAATGTGGATATTCACACGTTTAAATAAGTCTTTATTCTGCAGAACTTGATTACTTGGAAGTGAGGAATAAGTAGGTATTGGTAGTTTTTTTCCGCTGGTAACCATGATTGTGTCTTTAAAGCAATTAACTGGACAAAATATTTGGTGCTTTGTTAGCTGAAGGTGAAGGGTTCTATTTTTGACAAAAGTATAAATGGGATTAATAGTGAAAAAAGAACCATTATTGATAAGATGAACAAATATTTTGTTGAGGTACTCCATCAATAGTTTGCTTTAAGTTAGAAAAGTGGTTGATGATCTACACTGATTATTTATCAACTAAAAAGGTTGGAAAAAAAAGTATCTTAACAGGTCAAAAAATATAATAAATCTTGAAAAATTATTTAAAAAATATATTTCTTTATGCGTCAATAGAGAAAAATAAGCAAATACATTTCATGAATGGCGTTAATATAATCATTATAACAAAAAGTTTTTTAAAATAAATTTTCGTCAAATTAAGCGTAATAAGGGTGCTTTATTCATAGGTAAATTTTACATTTTAGTTATTATCCTGTTTACCGCTGGTCTTTTTAGACTTATTTCGTAGGAACTTTAAATTTTATAATATTTAATAATTTTTTACAGCTAAGTAATTATTTTTCACTGATTTTTCAGCGATAGCAATCTGAGAAAGGCGTGTTGCGGATTTTTTTGTCAATGAAAATTTCAATTGTTATTAACAAAATACAGGATAAAAAAAGCAATTAAGAATTTTGATGATAACTCAAAAACCATAAGAGATAGCGGAAATTGCAAGAAAGATCCTTGAAGAGCAGAAAATTTCCAATAAAAAAGTCCTGACTCCCGTTTATAACTTTATTATTTATAATTTAAATTTAAGGCTGAAAATGTGCCTCCTCGCGACATCTGGTTGCGTGCCCGGCGTCAAAACCGAGTGCGTCACACTAAATAGTCTTTTTATGGTATTAAAAATTTAAGAAATTATGGTGTACTCAAAAGGTTTAAAGAATTTATTTTTAAAAATTTAACCTAAAGTTAGTTTTTCGACAAGTTAGACAATTGTCAATTAACAAAATTGTTTCGAACTTTCGTCCTCATTGTACATTCAAAAAATGCTTAAATAATTGTCGTATAAATTTTTCGCTTCGTGAAAGTCCTTTTTATTTATCTACTTAAGAAGATAATTCCATAAAAGTTTTAAAAAATTATCCTTTGTTTATGAAAATTTTATAACTTTGGCAAAAAATGAAAAATCAGAGTAAGATTGTCAAAGTTGTAAAATTATTATACACAAAGCATTAAATTTTTTTAAAATTTATGGCGTGATCTTGTCGTTGTATATAAAAAGGGCTCCACGACGCAAATGATTTATACGACAATTATTTAAAAACTTTTTTTTAATGTACAATAAAGACGAAAGTTTGTATCAATCTTGTTAATAACCAATTGTCGAACATGTTGAAAAATTAACTTTAAGTTAAATTTAAATAAATTCTTCAAAGTGTTCTGAATACACCATATTTTCTAAAAATTTCTCAATTAATATTTAATACCCTTATAAAAATATTTAATGTGACATCTTCGGTTTTGACGCCGAGCGCGGAACCAAAAATGTAGCGCGGAGGCCCATTTTCAGCGTAAAATTGCGCATAAAACTTAAAGGTATTTGAATAAACAGTATTTAAATTATTATTTTAAATGACTTTAAAATAATAACATTTAAACCATGAAAAACCGCCGTGTAATATAAATACAAACTTTTATTAAGTAAGGCATTATTTTTTTTAATAACATATTTGCATTGTTGTCGTAATTGAAGTTTAGTTTATGGCTAGAATTATGACTTAACCATAAAAATAATCCAATGTTTAGACAATGCACATTTTGCAATACCCAATAATTAGATTTTTTAGTCTCTTCGGACATACTATGGCAATCTTTTTCATGTGATCTAGTATAATACAATAGAATTAAACTACTTACAAGAATATTTAAATATAATAAAAAAATCATAATAAATGTTTTGTTTTCTTTTATTTAACGTTTTTTTTTTAATAAATAAAAGTAACCATGGCTTTAAATTTTTCTGAAAAATATGTATCAGTAACGAAGATGTGATGCAGAATTTTTACTAAAAAAATATCAATTTAGTGTTGGAATATTTCATTACTACTTACATAAAAAAAAAGCATAAAAGTGTGAATCTGTTTTCATATCTAAAATGTATTAAACATTACAGCACAATGTTATTGTTTTTGGTAAAAACTTAACAGTTTGAAATATTAAATATTCCTACTAATGTTCGCAAAGTTGAACTTTGAGCACGCAATTGAGTGCACAAAGTAGCACGTTTTCGCTCTAAGAGCAAAAAAATAAAACCACTCCTGAACAGAAACCATACCCCTGGCACGGATGTTTTTTTTTTGTCCAGTATAGATAAGTAACGTGCAGCAAGCAATGTGTTGAAATAAATTCACTTGGCAAAATGCCTTTAGAAAATTTACATCTCTAAAACTAAAAAATCCAAAAGGGTACACTGGACATAGTTCTCATTGACCCTCGTCTACTAGACTGGCGGATTCTGGGGAAGGAATTAGTAATGTCAAACGACTTGGGGGCTGAAAATTGACAGCTGTTGCTGAGGGCTAAATAGATAAAACCAAAAATAAAAAAATAATATATCGAATAAAGTATTGGGAATAAACAAATTCTTTTATAAGTTAAGTCAACTTTTATAAACCCGTTCGTAAGCTATCAGCTATATTAAATTACAGTATCTGCAATAAATTTGCAAAATTCCGATAATTGTTTTTTGTTTATAAATACTTATTAACAATAATTCCATTTTCTAATATTATTATCACTACTTAAATGTAAATTGTTAAAGATCTTTTATATTTTATTAAAGATTCTTTAACAATTAATCATTTTATTATTTTTGTTGTAATCCGAGGCTCCTAGAAAAAAAAATTGTTTCTAACACATGCGCAAAGTGATTTTTCCGCACGCGTTTGCCTTTGCACAACAGCAAGCAGTCCAAATGTCACGCAGTTGCTAAAAAAATATTCTTTGTGTCTATGACCAGACATAAAAAGAATCATAATACCTCACCTTGGTGTTTAGTAATAATTTTACACATCTTTATTTTGATAGTACAACTATATATATATATATATATATATATATATATATATATATATATATATATATATATATATATATATATATATATATATATATATATATATATATATATATATATATATATATATATATATAATATATATAAATTATTTCTCTACTTTTATTAAAACAGAAACATAAACTTACATTTGCATAGAAGGTAAAATTTTGGTTATTAGCATCAGTGTCTTCTCCGAATTTATAATAACCAAAAAAGCCTATAGAAGCATAAAGACAAACCACAGCAGTCATAGCTGAATTTAAAACACCGGGACATCCCAAAAACTGTGGTTTGACCATTGAATTCTCTACCGGCATTATAGTCCCTATTCCTTCCATTGCAAATAGTACTGTACTAAAGAAGGACGGAATACCTAAAAAATAAAATAAATTTAGTGTTGTAGATATTACATAAAAAAAAAAACAAAATATTTTTTCCAATTCCTCAGTAAACTATTTAATATCTAGTTTAATTAAATTTAAAAAAGACTTATAACTATTATTTAAATTTTTTCCAAATTGTACACAAATTTATTAAAATTTGTAAATTTATAGATTCATAAGCACACATTTTAATGTGGTATGTTTAATTATTTAATGTCCAACTGGTATATTATTTGACAAATACTTATATTATGTCAGTTAAATACGAAATATTACTCTAGGGCGTTATATAAAAAAATGACGCCCTAGGGCCTACAAATTTACCAATAAATAAACAATAAATTATCTTCATTTAAGCATTTATTACGAAAATACAAACATACTTACACAATATACTTATCATAATAAAAATTATTTTTAAAGTAAAACGTACAATTTTTAAACTGACCGGAAAATTCCACATTTCCATACCCCACCGCAGTTGCTGTGTTACTTAGGCCTGGTACTTTCATTAACGAATAAAATTATTTTCCGGATAATTTCCATAATAACAATTGTTGTGACAATTGTAACCATGGAAATTATTCGGACAATAAAGTTATCCGTTAATGAAAGTACCAGGCCTTAAAGTAATACTTTTCCGAACTACAAGGAAAGCATTAGCCAATTTGGAGCTTTCACTATCACCCGAAGAACTCTTCCAGCCTCCTAACCTCGTTATGCTCTCGGAACTACCTCCCGTATCAGAATGAATGATAAATTTTACTTTGCGGACACCACGCCGATTTTCATGAATTTTTGCATACGGGGGTTTTTTGGGGCGCTGATCAAGATTATAAAATTAGTTTTTTCCGGCAACCTCTGCTTTTTGAGTTATGAGGCCTCCAAGTGAACTAATCTCAAAATTCTCCCTTCTTGAAACTGATTACCAACAAATGGGAACATACACTGATTAGGCACTTATATATTAAACAAATACACTAAAATTTATAACTTATTGTCTTTTTTTAAGTAAAAATTATCTTAAATGAATCCACTTTTCTGTACGTTGTAAGAAGATTTATGATGTAGAACTGGTTGCCTGATTTATAATTAACTTGTCAAGATATAAAAAACTGAACTTATTTTAGGTGTTTTTTAATAAAAATAAGCAATAAATTTTTGTAAATTTTAGTGTATTCGTTTAATATATAAGTGCCCAATCAGTGTTCCATTTGGTGGTAATCAGTTTCAAGAAGGAGAAATTTTGGAAAAATGTTCATTTTGAGGTTAGTCCACTTGGAGGCCTCATAACTCAAAAACCAGAGGTTGCCGGAAAAAACTAATTTTAGATTCGTGATCACGTCTTCAAAACCCCGTATGCAAAAGTTCCTGAAAATCGGCGTGGTTTCCGTAAAGTAAAATTTTACAGCAATCTTAAAGGGTATATTTCCAAATGTATTTTTACCTATAGGCTGCACAGTTCATCGTTCATCACGATCACAAAAAAAACCTATCAATAGGTGCACTTTTAGGTCGCAAAGACACATAGTATCGAATTAACTTTGTTGCGCACATTTCACTGTCATCAATAACCAAAAAGCTCCTTGCTTGCCCCTTTTTACTTTGTAGAATCCGCACATCCGAAAACTTCATTTTCACAAGCTCGTCTCTTCTACAAGCTCCGAATACACCTATCACTAATGCAACTTTATCTGCCAAATATTTTTCAGTAGGCGCTTCTTTCAAAAAAGTTATAACTTGTTCGCGAGTCAGAACCTAATTTTTCCCAAGTTGCTTTAGGAACTGTTGCAGAGAAATCAACTTTTTATTACTCCTTATCTTCTTATGAACTACTAATTCTTTACGTAACATTGAAAACTTTGTCCAAAGGGAATTTGGAGAATATGACTCTGACAAATCTTGAAAATAAGCCATCAAAACGGTTTTGTCCACACGGTCCACGCAGTGTTCCGTCAGCCAGGCCTCAAAATAGAAATATTCTTCTCTGTAAATCCCCAGTTTTTCTGGAAGGAGCGCATGCTCAGCTTTAGCAGCTTTCACTAAAATATCTTGGGGAGATGGGGGTATTTCCACTACTTCGGACATTTTTATGCCTCAATCGCAAAATTATTTTTTATGTGCTGTCCACAGATTACCCTATATAAATTAAAAAAAGATGGGAAACTTATTTTATCGGTCATTTTAGTTCGACTAGTCCTGCTGTGGCGCTAAACGATTGCGCGCGCCCTGGTTTATTTAAAGTTTTAATTTCATTTTGCGATAATCCGTAATGTGCCTATTTTACTCTAAAATTAAGGTAAAAATAAACACATTGACTGCTTTTGCATAAACAAAAAATAAAACAACACATTTATTATTATATTACATAATGTTATTTACAAATTGCATTAAATGTCTTTTTTCTGTCTCTTGTGGTTTTTGATGTTTTGCTTTTGTTTTTGGGCCCCCTTCTGTTGTTTTTCTTATTTACATTTAAAATATGGGAATCTAAAAATAAAATGTATTTAAACCTATAGGTAAAGGTAATTGCATTTTCACAAATATAACTATTTTGTCTATTCCATAATGAAACTTTTTGTTGCCGTAAATTCCTCTTTTCATAACAGTAACACTTTTCTTCATTTTTTAATGTGTATTATCAGAAATAAAAAAAAAATCCGGTGTCCCAAGTATAATTAAATTGAGTTAAGGAATTTCTAAATAGCAAACTCACCTGTAAATTCCTGGGAAAAAAAACGCTTTCCATTCAGTGTTCTTTAAAGAACAATTTGGCACACAACACTTAAAAACCATGATTTATTACCAAAAATTTAAAAATTTGACAAACAGTCTAATGTCAGATTATAAATAAATACTAATAAAAAAATTATAATATATGATACAAATGACAGTATCACAGATCGTCGACCGACAGAACTAGAAGATAGAGAATTAATGTGACAAGCGACGTTACACTAGCGACATAGCGGGACTAGTCAGTACTAGGAGTGCCCAGGCCCTGGTCTTTTATTGACAAAATAATTTTAAACCATGGTTACCACAATTACGTTTCGACAATTTTTTCAGGTAAATGCTAGTACTTGATTTGGTTTAAACTAATACATTCAAAATGAATTCAAATTTTTCTCATATAAAGAATATTTAGTCGGACATTAAACGTTGAAGGCACCACGGGTATAAAGGATAATAACGCTTTCGGTCAACATATATCCCTCGGGCCAAAGGCCCTCAGGAAACACACCATCGACCTCAAGCGTTATTATCCTTATATTACCCTTCATTAATAACTATAAAAACTATTAGTTTCAAAGAAACTAAAATATAATATTTTAATATTTTTTTATTTCTACCGACATCGGTACTTTTAGACCACATAAAAACCACCAATTTGGTACTTATTATTAATTATTTAAGTATAAAGTATTTAGTATAGTGTTTTTAGGACCCTTATGTCTTGAAAAAATAAATAAAAATATTCCAATTAATAAAGATTTTATGTCATAATAGACATAATAATGTCATTTTGTATCATAACCTTTAAGATAAAATAAAAACAGTAAACCAATACTACCCAAATTCTTTCGTTTACAGCTACTCAAAAGGGTATATTTTTAAAATTTAACCATACTAAATGGTATTGTTTAAGAAACAGAAACAGAAAGGTACTATCACCTAGAGCAAATACTCTTTCTAGTGTGGTTAAACAACTAGCTTTATTTTATTTAAAATATAAAATACGTTTGTCAAACAGATAAAAATGGTACAAACAATAAAAGATGAGACCGTAAAAGATATTCGTTACACAATGGATAGACTAATAATAATAATAATAAACTTTATTACTTGTTTTTTGGGGTTTTTCGGTCATTTTTTAAATAAAATCAATGTTTAATTGACGTTCAGTTTATTTAGTTAAACCATCATCAGAATATCAACTATATTGTAAAAATTACAAGCACTAGATAACATTCTACTAAATTCTTGTTCAGTGGTTGATATAATACTAAATTTTTTTTTTATCTTTTTAAAAACTATGAACAAATAATAATAATAACAATAATAATAAATTTACACTGGTTGTATACAAACTAATAATTTAATATATTTTTTTACAATCTACTATATAACAGATAACTAACTATACATTAGTATTTTTTTATTTAAATGTCTAGTAATATTTTCACTAGATTCTTAGAAAACCACAACGTGTGGGTCATACATTTATTTGTTATGATAATCTCATTACTGTTCCAAATTACCAATTTTAATATTAAAGCATAAAAAATAAGGGAGCACTTTAAAATATTATAACTTGTAGTTTTGCAGTTTGGTAAGAAACCGATTAAAATAAATTGCAAATTTCAAAGATACATTATTTATTAATAAAACTTATGCCGATGAAAAATTTTGCGAGATTTACTTTTTATTGCCTGTTGATATCTTAATTGTTAACAATAGGTACATATATAATTTTCAAAAAGAAGAAAAGTAGTAAATAAAGGGGGTTAAAGTCTTCTTGTAGAATTCGCCTTTGCATTAAGTAAATGTACCTAAACATTACTCAAATTACCGGAGAATAAACATATGTAGTTATCTTAATAGGATGAAAGAATTTTAGTATTTTTTTGTAGAAGTTTGCTTTGTTAATATGCCTAAAGAGTTCTCGTTTATTTTGGCTGTAGTTTCCCATTATGTGGGTAATACTTTTTTAAATAAAGAAAACTATATTTAATTTATCTCTTAACACTTATCATTTAAAACATTAAACGCGTTATTTAAATTTCAAATTATATTTTTTTTAATTGTTTTTGCTTGTCTTATCTACACTCGTAAATAATATAAATAATACTGGTAAAAACAAAAAATTATTTAATAGAAAAAAAATTATACAAACCTTCCCAGTTAGTAGAAAGTTGCCTCTCGGATAACTTTACATCACCAATATTATAAAAAATATAGTACAATGTAATTCCGAAAGCTAGAACCATCATAGTATTAGCAATAAAGGAAAATGGCACCAAATGCTTCAATTGCCTTACTTGACAGCATAATATTAGGGGTACTAAAATCATCAGTTTAAAATATTGATCCCATGATTCCGTCTCAGGAAAGTAGTAGGCAAAAAGCTGAAATTCAATACTTTTAAAAGTTTGTGGTTTAGATTTTTTAATTACTTATACTACAAAGTTTAGCATCCTTTCTTAGCATATAGAGCAAGTAGAATAGTTTTACTGTTGCCATAATTTTTATTTCCAATTCATCATTATTTATAAATAAATAACAAAAAAACCTTTGCAAGTCAATTACTACTTCCAAAGCTTTCAATAATATAGTATACATAAAAACTTGGGTTTTGTTAATATTATAGACGAAGCAATTTGGGAACCTTGTATAAAATTTATTTCAACCCAAAAACACGTCAAATCTCGTCCTTTACCTATTGAAGAACCACTTCTTAATACCTTCTTTCAGAAAAAATTAGATTGGGTGTAATTACGATTTAAAATTAATGTCCACTCCTTGAAACCTGACCCCTTTCTCTGTTAATTTATTTCATTTAGAGCAAAACAAGAAAATCCATCGCGTTCTTTATTCCGATTTAAGATAAATCGGTTTATTGTCAACTAAATATGCAATATAATAAATGTAAAACGTAATTGCACCGTCAAAATTCTTCACAACTAACACAAAAAACATTTTTCAGAAAACAGGTTAAAGCTCAAAAATTTGTTCTTTATCGGTTGAGTTTTTTAAACCCACTAACCACAACTTTTAAACACGCGCGTTTTAAATGTTACCATGGTACATCAATCATCATCATGAAGTCTAAGAGGGCCTTGCCAACCTTTGACCTCGAATTTTGGCACATTTTTTTTTTAAATCTTGGACTGTCCACGAAGGCTGATGCCCAAGTACTAACGTACCGTAGGTGTCTTAAGTGTGGTGAGAGGGAGTTTGTTCACACCTGACTTAAATATTTGGAGATTGGGAGGAGAAGGAAAAACTTCTGCGGGCAGGAGGTTTCATAGTCTTGACACTCCAAGGATGAAGGAACGAAGAAAGTGGGAAGTTTTGGGCGTCTCTATCTGAACTGTAAAAGGATGCATAAAAGTTTCACTACGTACTGCTCTGTTGGGAGCTGCCGGAGAAAGAATTATACTGGCCAAGTCCTCCGAGCAGAAGCCGTGAAAATACCTAAAGAAAAGCGACCCCCTACAGCTCGACGGTGGGCAAGAAGAGGAAGCCTTTCTGTGAGCGTGGGATCATTAATAAAACGAACGGCTCTTCTTTGAATGGGGTCCAGAATGCTAACTGTTGTAGGAGACCCCATTCTCCAGATATGATAACAATATTCTAAAAAGGGTCTTATTTGGAATACATGCAGAGAATATAGATTGAAAGAAGAGAAATACTTTCTGGATTAAAAAAGAAATCTAAGCATTTTTGAAGCTGCCGAGGCTATAGATGTAATGTGTTTGTGCCAGTTTAGGTTTCTTTTCAAAAGTAACGCCGACAAGATATGACTCTTTGTTCTGCAGAACTTGGCCGCTCATATGTAACGGATGAGCACTGGCAGACTTTTTTGCGACAGCGAACATGACTGTGTTTTCGAGACATTTAACTAAACAAGATTTTTGGCGCCCCAATTTAAAATAAGTTTGAGGTCTTGTGAGAGAGATATCTGCATTGACCTACGCTTGGTTTCCAAATCAGGCTTATTAACTGGCTTGAGAAATTGAATGTTTGAGTGGAGGGTACTATTGTCAGCACAACTATGAATGGGATTAATTGTGGAAGAGAGAAGATTGTTTATGTGTAGAAGAAACAGAGTGGGTGCCAGTACTAAGCCCTGGGGCACCCCAGCATTAATTTGGTAGAAGCTGGAAGAATGACCATCTACAATAACTTATTATACGTCGCTTAGAAAGGAAACTGGAGAACCAAGAGCAAAGCTTAGGTGAAGACCGTAAGAAGGAAGTTTTTTAAGAAACCCATCATGTCAGGCATTTTAAAGAAAAAAAATCTGACATGAGTGCTTTATAAAGTCAGATTAAATATTACTATAACAAGTATTTCAAAAGCTTTAAAAAAACGTAAAGTTTTTGTGGATAACTGGTCTTTAAAACACTTGCTTTATTTTAGAAACTCCGGCTAATATTCACTTATACTTTAACATACTATTTTGTTAGGATGTTTTTGTCAAACAAAAATGAACAGGTTATGGTATTTTACTTTTTAAGTAAACACAGTAAAGTAGCTGATGTATGTATGTTGGAACTTAGCCGCAGTGGGCTGTGTCGACCAGGCATTATTAGCGACTCGAGACATAAATATCGTTTTTCTGCCAACATGTTACATTTGAATAATAAATGGTTATAGCTTTGTTATAAAATTTCGTATAAAAGATATTTGGCAGAAGTGTTATTTGGGTATAAAAACTTATTTTAAGCCAATAAAAAAATATATGCAAGAGGCCTATTGCCTTAGGACAAGCTTTTAGCTTTTTCAAGCCACTTAATCTTAATTTAAGTCTTTAACGAAAGGGTGATCTTAAAAATAAAACTCGTCATTAATAAAATGTTTTAAGTATTTTTGACAAGGAATATAACACTGACGTAGACACCGGGTGTAAACGGAAGTATTGATATGAAATATATTATTTCGATATATGGTGTTGCATGTACATATAAAGTGTAAATAAGCAATTTGTTAAATAGGGCAGATGTAAAATATCAATTCCTTGTAATTTTTTATGGGCACATAGAGCTTAAAATTAAAGATATATCACAAAACCGCACTTGTTTTCAAAATAGCGGCATAGAAAACATTTTTGTCAAATTTAGTATGACAATATTCTATTGCTATCGAAGTATTTTTAATGAATTTTCACCACTATACAGGGCTTTCAAAAAATGCACAGTCAAATTTTAAGAGGTGATTTCTAATTAAAAAATATTTATTCAAAAAATTATATAAATATGGGTTCGAAACTGCATAGTTTCTAGGATACAGGCATGCGAGTGCTGGTTCGATTTTTGGGGCCCGTGGAACTATTTATTACTTTCAGGGACTGTAATGTAATGCTCGCTACGAGCATTACATTACAACAACCCGTTCAGTTCATCACCACATAGTTGCGAATCCTCGCGTTGGAATATTCGGTTCACGAGTAATCCACCATTCGTCTTCACAGTGTCGTTAAAAATGTCAGACATGGAGATCGCATCTGCGTTTTTGCTAGTACGCTACTGTTGCAGGCAACAAAACGGTGGACTGACTTTATTCAGCATTCTTCTACATCTATCTCTATTTCATTCGCTAGTTACATTCATGCGTTATTTTTTTTATTTGTTTTAATAATCCTTATGACGAAGATCCCAAAGATTTGCTTTTTCTCTATATTTGTCAATAAAAAGCAGGGATTTCTCACGATCTCACTGCATCCTGATTCATACAAAATGCAAAACTTCAGAAAATCAATTTTATTTCAATAATAAAATAAGAAAAAACGCAACCTTGCCATACGACCGCAACGAATAAACTGATTCACTGATTGTCTAGCGCCGAACATTTCCAAGGGATTCGCGAAAAAAACCGACAACCCGATAAAGCAGCCGCGAGCGCGAGCAGCTCACCGCGAACGGCTGAGCTTTCTGTATTCACTGCGTGTAATGCTCAATGTCAAACATGTTACATTACAACGTTTAATTACAAGTCAGTCGTCGCCTTAAGATATCGCCGAACAATATTGATAAATAGGAAAACTTCAACAAATTCATTTAAGTCTACCAGATATTAAATACTTATATGTCAACATTACACAACAAATTTAAACAAATGAATAAAGATTAACAAATTAAGAAAAAGATAACTAAAAATTAAATTACAAAGAGTAAAAAATGACGTTACTTTCAAATCAAAAACTTTATTTGACGGTTGCATTCCTGTGTTAAAAAATTACCTGTAAATTGTTTTTTCTTGTATTTAGCCGTATCGTTGGTTTTATCAGTACTTTAAGAAGCTAATATTTTCAGACAGAGACCTGCCTCTCCTTTTACATAAGTTTTTTAATATTTTTTACAACAATTAAGAAAATGTGTGCAATACTTTCGTTGGCATCCGGTATAATTTTTTTTTCTTTTGGTTACATTTTTTAAAAAAGCAAATAAGGCTTTATTTTTGATAAAAATAGAAAAACAAGTAAAAATAGTTTATTAATCATATTACTTACCTTTGTCATAGAAACGGTTATAAAAACTATATACACTGCATTTCCACAATAATAAGTCAGCACCAAAGCAATCTCTACAAAATTTCTGAAAAAAAATTGAATAAATTAACCTTTAAATATTAATAAAAAAAATATATGTTTGTAGCGTTTTTATAGATTTAAGAATTATTTTAAAGATGTTGGATGATAAATAATAAAGCCTTCTTTATCCACACAATATTTTTTTAAAAAATTTATTCAAAACCTAATTATCATTTTTTGATTAAAAAAATTAAAAGAAATTTTTAATAGGTAAGTCTTTTTAGTTAAAGATGTTAAAAGAATGATAAAAGAAAACCATGTTTTCTTTTGAAAAAAATAATTAATTTATAATTTTATAAAATAAAAAAAAAAAAATTAATATAAATTAAAAAAAATATTTAATATATTAAAAAAAGGAAAAAAAAAATAAAATTTAAAAAAATAAAAAATTAATACAAAAATTTTTTCCCGGTAACAAGGTTAGCTTAAAAATAAAACCCCCCCAAAAAGATTAAAAACAAAAATTACATTTTATTTAGAAATTAAATCTTGACGATTTAAATTTCATAATTAAAAAAAAGTTTAAGTTTTTTAAGTTACATAAAGGGTTATAATTTTAATAAAAATTAATAAGGTTGCCTGTTTCCTGATGGCAGGTAAGGGTGGTCTGCAAGTCTGGACTCAACCCCGGAGTAAAATTTGAGGCAAATCACAAGTTAAAGTTGAATTTGGAGTTATACTTAAGTTTGGACGTCGTTTGAACGTAAGTTTGGAAAGTATCCAAATTTGGAATTAAACTTGAATTTGGAGGCCTTAGGTTAACATGTGGCCTCGAAGTGGGCACTGAATAAAAATCTAATAATCCTGATTTTCAGAGAATCTTTGCAAATTTCACCATTAATTTTCAAAAATATTCCCACAACAACAAAACTGGAGCCTTTGCAAAGATATGGATGGTTTTAAATTAAAAAACCCATACGGATGCACGATATTCGCAGTAAAAATATTAAACCAATGTTGTTTCACCAGCGGCCGCCATGCAAAATGGCCCAGGCCGGCTGCAGCAGTTGAAAATAAAAATCGGACCAGCCACTCGTCAGCGCATCCAAGATAGATTAGGTCGAATATTAAAAAAAAAATAATTTAATGCTGTAGACCATTTGCCCATTTACCGCGCATTCACCATAACATAATAAAAAAATTAAATAAAATTTTAAAATTATATATATATATATATATATATATATATATATATATATATATATATATATATATATATATATATATATATATATATATATATATATATATATATATATATATATATATAAAAATATATTAAAAAGTGGTCATTCATCTTTCTCTTTATCCCCAATTTTTTAATATCTTTAACAAAAGACTTACCTATCTATCTACTGTTTAGTTTTTACCCAACACAAAATATATTTTATTTTTAAAAGGGGTTAAACATGTTGAATAAGAGGAAATGTGGCCAAATAACTTTACTGAAGTGTTTTTTGGTAGAGATCGAACGCTGTAAGAACAACACCGATACGTCACGGTCTCATATGGCAAACCCGTATAAAACCGTGACGTATCGGTGTTGTTCTAACAGCGTTGGATCTCTAGAACTAAAAGTAATTAAAAAGCAATTATTCTAAAAAAGGATTACATCATTTTTAGAGTAAGCAATTACTAGCATATGTATATTTACTTGATTATGTTTACATGAAATCACTTTGATGTTTTATTGCTAAATGGTATGTGTGTTTTTTAGTAAAGAACCATAATACACAAGAAAGGCAAAATTGAATTATTATACTAAACTTTGGCTAATATGGTAAAACAAAAATTTGGTTTCAAAAAGTTTTTGTTTATGTAGTTATGTTGTAGCTTTTTATGTATAGTTCTTATTTTTTTTTTGTTCCCAAAAACAAAAG
>JAHBCN010003422.1:0-75296 GCA_019359885.1 Listronotus oregonensis | reverse complement strand
GGTATTTTACCCCCGGATAACTTTACGTTCGGGTGTGCCATCATCATTATTTCCAAATTTTATAGAGAAAAAAAGAAAGGAAAAGAAAAAGAAAGAAGAGGAAAAAGGGAAAAACTAAAGAGAAAGAATGAAAAGGGAAGAAGAAAACCGACTCACCGCCCAGAACTCGAAACGTACTAAGTTACAAGTCCTTTAAAGGGCAAGGGGGTGGTACCCCCAGGGAGGAAAGCTCCTCTACCACCTACTGCAGCAAAACTTTAAAAAAAAATTAAAAATAAAAAAAAATATAAATCAAAACTTTAACCCCTGTATTTCGGAAACTAAGGCCTTGGGACCCACATATGATAGTTTTTTATGTTTATTTTTGAAGCCTGACTACGTACCTGAAGTATTGACTTTCCCCTCATGAATCACCGTATAACGTGATTTGTTTTCATTATTTTCATTTCAGGAATATTAAAGACATGAATTACCAACATTAACGCTAAATACCTACGAAAAAAATATTTAATATACATCTTAGGAACCCTACCTAAAGAAATGTAGATGTCTACAAATTACTTAAAATATTTTCCAGCTTTTTATGCTTTGTACGAGAAAATGTTGTCAATTTCAGTGAGTTCTTTTTTCATATATAAATCATTAAACCGTTAAAGTACTTTAAATAATTTTAGTTATACAGTAAGCTTAAAATAAAGGCATTAATACTTAAGTTTTTTATTTAGGCCTTTCATGCAGCGTCGGTAGCACAGAACTTTGGGTTGTGTAGTAAGTATTCCATGACGATAAAATCCATGGTAAACCCAATGTTAGGTTAGCACTATCAGTGGTGGATTTACGCAAAGGCTAAGTAGGCTGAAGCGTAGGGCGGCAAATATTATGGGCGGAAAATTTACAATCAATTTTTAAAAAATGTAATCGTAAATTTTAATGATATAATTAATGATTTTTTGCAGAAAAAGAGTTAGTATAGGGTTTTGCCTATAATTAAATAATTCATAGTTCAAAAAAAAAACTATTTGTTTTACCTTTTTAATTTATATTTCGTTTTTATATTATGAAATGTGTCTGTTTTAAGGAATTCTTATTTAATTTTCTGTTTGATTTACTTTTGTTAAATGTGTTTATTAAATTTCTATAAGAATTACTAGTAAAGTTTACATTCTTTTAATACTAAATTTTTAGTTCTGAAATCCGGCCTTGAGCACTATAGTAAAACCTTAGACACAATCTTAACGTAAAAGATCGTAAACTTTAAGTTTTTTTTTAATAATTAATAATACTATACCTTTTATTATTCAAATGCACATCGTCCTAAAGCTCTACGTACCCATGTATACCTGCTAGTCGACATACCGTGCAATAATAATAATTGTTTAGCAGGGTGACACATAGAATCAAATTGTAGCAAATTATTTAACAAACTGTGCTATAATTATCATATTTAAATCCAAAATTAGTCTGGTGGTTTTTTTAAACGTAAATAAATACATTTAGATAACAATCTTGTTAAAAATACCCTAATATTCTTTAATGTTAAATTACGAAAACAGTACCTGTTATGGTTTTGCAACTTCGCAAATAGATAAACGTAATGCCAATTACTTGTATATTTTAGTTTTATGTTAAAAAGTGCATGCCCCAAAAAAACCATTTGCCGAAAAGATATAGTTATTTTTTTCACAAACATTTCTTTAAATCTTAAGCAATGTACGCTGAACTTTAATTATAATTCTAGGAAATTACAAAAAAGTACCTAGTTAATAATTAACGTATAGTTAAAATGTTTTTTGTAACTACGACATAAGTTAGTAGGATTAAAATGTTTGATTATTTTATTACCAACTTCTCCGCCATTGAGCGAACGTGTGTTAAATGGAAGCGACTCGGGTAATCCCCATCTACAACCCATTTATTTTTATTGCATTATGTTTAAGAAAACTTATACAAAATTATTTTTATAAGACAATAAATTTTAAATAAATATTATAATAATTCTTTTGGCGGATCATAATGACATTATTTTAAGCGTCATTTTTAGTATCGAAATGACAAGTTTTTCGAACTGAATACTTCCATAATAGTCTTAGGACCTAATGAAAAGAACGTAACGCACGACGGCTTTTTAAATTGTATTTTGCCTTTATATTTAAATAAGGGTTGTCAAAAATAAAATCAATATTTTGTATCAAAAACAAAATGATTTATTCGAGACGTCAGAAGACAAAGTCAGTAAGAAAACGATCATGATACACGCTGTGTTATCAGCCACACGTAATACCCCGTTTGATAGTATTTACGGCAAGAATAATAATAATCGTTATTTTGAGCCTTATTAAAAACACAATTATTCCGTTACTTAAAACAACTAGAACCGAATCCTAAAAATTCCGCTTACAATAAAAATTACTTTTTACCTTTTTAATATCTTTTCAAAATTAAGTTTTTTTATGTTTGGTTTTTCTATGCTTATCTTAGTAAAAAATATGTTTAAGAAATTTTAAAGTTTAAAGGTTTAAAATATTCCAATATACTTTCAAATTTACCTATACCGGGTGGTGCGTCGCCGAGCAGAACATAAAAAATCCCATGTAAATTTTAAGGGGGTTAATTATTGGCTCCCCTGTACATTTTACAGAAAAAATGTAAAATAACTTTTTGAAGAGACCAATTTGACAAACCCTCGTGCCCAGTTTCAAAAAAATTTAATAAGCGAATCTTGAATTATTCAATTAAATGTAAATGCAAAATTACCAAATTTTCGGTTTAGGTGAAACCAAACAGATACCAGCCACCAGCAAACAATTTGTTATAAGGCTTTGTCAAATCTGAGGTACAGCCGAATACAAGGAATATTTTTTTTCGTTTCATCAATCTTACAACCATTACATTTAAAGTAAAAACACGTTAACATTATCTTTTTATCAAACCTTTTATTAAATGTAACAAGGATATGTATGTATACCCACTCACTTTAAACCTAAAAAACCATTTTGTTTTCCTCCACACTCAGTAGGATATTAAGATCTCTGTTCTCTCTTTCTCCGGTTTATTTTCGATATCCTAGGTTGAACATTTACAATTATTTATTACGGTACCTTTGGACTCGAACTTACTGAAAATACGTTTAATAGTTGAAATGGACGGAATGGGCTTTGTGGGGAAATAAACTGAAAACATTTCAGATACTGCTCTAAAACTGTTTCACGCATAATGCCACCTAATTATGGATACTTTTTCGTCGATTGAATAATTCATATTTTTTTTTTCAAATATCGACTGTCACGGACACTTTTCCTCATTTTCCTCATGTCAGGGACAATATTCATTTTACTGATGTCTTTTTGGTTTTACCTGAACCGAAAATTTGGTAATTTTGCAATTACATTTAATTGAATAATTTAAGATTCGCTTATTAAAATTTTTTGAAAGTTGGCACGAGGGCTTGTCAGATCGGTCTCTTCAAAAAGTTATCTTACATTTTTTTTGTAAAATGAACAGGGGAGCCAATAATTAACCCTCTTAAAATTAAAAATACATGGGATTTCCTATATTCCGCTCGGCCCCGCACCACCTGGTACAATTGGCAATATTTTTTTATAGATAATATTATATTTGCTTTCGTGACATACATATTTTATATTTTATAAATTTGATATATTTTAAAATATTTGAAGATGTTTATGTTGTCTTTAAATTTGGTAAAAACCAATATTAAAGCAAGTCAGAGTACTATCAGATTATCTGCCTGGTGGATGAAAGGTTTCAATATGACATATTTATTTAAACTAAAAACTGGGATGTTAAAGCCGCAAAACTCTTATTGAAAGAATTTTAATTTACTTAATAGATACAAATATTGTTAACCTTGGCATAATTATTGCTACAAAAATGTAAATTTTACATTTCATTATCCAAGTAAACAAATTATTAGTGTATATACACCTGTTCGTTGTTATCAACGTAAACAATGTCACTGGAACTAGTAATTTATTATTAACGGTTTAATGATTTTATAAATTGACTATTGCTTATTATAATTTTGATTATCAAAAAATATTTCAAGCAATTTTATAACTTGTTGTAAATGTAAACACAGGGTAAAAAATAATAATAAATATATATATATATATATATATATATATATATATATATATATATATATATATATATATATATATATATATATTATATATATATATATATATATATATATATATATATATATATATATATATATTATCTTAGGTAAAATTATTGCGATATTTTAAAATTTGCCTTAGTTCAAAGGAGATACGAAAAATAAAACTTCATGTTTAATATTATAAACTGACTTATTTTTAAACCCACATTTTTACATAGGGTTTGGTAAGAAAGAATTTTAGTTTGCTAAACAATTTGATGTGGATTGTGCGGACGCTCTCTCGCACACTATAATTTTTGCGTTTTAGTGTATTTATTATTTATACAGATTTTTTCATTTAATTTTTCGCAAATATATTTACTTGTTTTATGTTACCTAACTGTTTTTGAGATTTTTGCATTTAAACTGCTTGGTTCATATCCTAAATTCTTTAACAGAGGTCTTTCCAAGTACTGATTGTATTTTATCAAGGGGGGGTTTGGAATCGGGGCTTCAACAGGCCAAGGCATTTAGTTTCTACCGCTTGTCGAAAGGTATATAAAATTTAATATTTAAGTAGTATTTAATTGTGAAACTCCGAACAAACGTGCTGGGTGCCGGGGTCTTGTAAAATCATATTTTTTTACAGCTGTTTTGGTTGATCAACCCAATGGTCGGTCAGCTTATTTGAAAAAATAAGGGTTAGAACTGTTTGTTTTAATTAGGTGGCAGCTTTGATTAGACCCAACATGTAATTGGCAATAAGTCATATAACACATAAATATATTATTTAAAATTCAATATAAAAATGGCTTTCCGTTATTAGGTGTGAATTTTATAAATCTTACATAAGTTTATTTCTAGAACTAATTAAAAAATATTCTAGTGAATATTGCTTTATCGGTAAAAAAAACTTTTGGGTATCTAAAATCATACTGTTGAGGTTTTGATTGGTACGACAGGAATTAGCAGTTTCCGATCTGGAAAGTAGGAATCTTCGGGCGTTTCATACATTACGTTGGGGATAAAAGGATCCTATTTTTCCTAGTAAGCTGTAAAAGTATCTAAAAATTTTAAAATCTTGCTGCCTTCGTTTAGGATACATTAATAGATACTGCTAATGTACCTATTTTGTGCGTATAGGCATACCATCTCCTTTAGAAAAATAAATTTGTATTGGCATTTTTAACATAACTT
Organism: Listronotus oregonensis; assembly: GCA_019359885.1. Lineage (NCBI taxonomy): Eukaryota > Metazoa > Arthropoda > Insecta > Coleoptera > Curculionidae > Listronotus > Listronotus oregonensis. The sequence continues at coordinate 69,976 of JAHBCN010003422.1, read as the reverse complement.
TTATAAGCAATCCCTTAGTAATACTTAAAATGCACAATACCTATAAAAAATTATGTACTGCAGTGCAGAAATTTCGAAAATACCTACTCGGAGCGACAACTACCTTTTTTTTGCAAAAATTATTATTTTAAATAAAAACTACAATATACAAAACCTTAAAAAAGTAACAAATGTTTTTAAACACTCAGAGAGATACAGCTGCAATCCACATCGGAAGTAGAGATACATTAATAAATTTCTTTTCTCAATAAGCCCAATTGAAATATTTTATGGGAATAATGTTGGTTTTAAAATTATTTAGTAAGATAATCAGAAATTAATTATGCATCCTCTATCTCGGTTATTATCAACTTAAGAAATTAGTTGATTCATTTACTTTGCTAAAGAAAAACAATGTAAAAGAGAAGTCGTTTAATTCTACTAAATTATAGCAATAAGTTGAAAATTTTGGATTATGTTTTTTTTTTATTTATTTTTTTAATAATTCTAAAATGACCCAAATATATTAAATTTTTATTTTTGTTTCCGAAATATTTTGGTTTTTACTTAATTGAACAGAAAATTTTAAGAACTAAAAAGTCGTAAACACTTAAATTTGACAAACAAGAGAACCAGAGTGTTATGTAATCTACAATAAAATAAATTAATACTCTACTATAAAAACTAATCGTCAAAAACCAACAAAAAGTTACACCTTTTTCGTTTTTTATTTAACATAGATTTCCAAGTATCCTATTCGTGTTAATGTCGAAAACCTTGCAGCTCTTAAGGTTTTCAAATTCAGGGAGCGTTCAAGTATTACGTAACGCAATTTTTTCAAATTTTTGACCTCTCTCATGTATCGCGCCGTAACGTTTTTCTGTACCCTTTCTCCTCCCTATTAAAACGTTACGTAACCACCAATTGACTAGTTTTACCTAAAAGTCGTAAAAACAATGTTACGTAACACGTAGTTCCAACCCTTCCCCCCATCTCTGTAACGCATCGTAACGTTTTACAAGACCCCCCTTCCCCCAAATACGTTACGTAATACTTGAACGGCCCCTCAAATATTGGTATATTAATTATTTTTTACCCTGTGTTTACATTTACAACAAGTTATAAAATTGCTTGAAATATTTTTTGATAATCAAAATTATAATAAGCAATAGTCAATTTATAAAATCATTAAACCGTTAATAATAAATTACTAGTTCCAGTGACATTGTTTACGTTGATAACAACGAACAGGTGTATATACACTAATAATTTGTTTACTTGGATAATAAAATGTAAAATTTACATTTTTGTAGCAATAATTATGCCAAGGTTAACAATATTTGTATCTATTAAGTAAATTAAAATTCTTTCAATAAGAGTTTTGCGGCAGTTTATAATATTAAACATGAAGTTTTATTTTTCGTATCTCCCTTTGAACTAAGGCAAATTTTAAAAAATCGCAATAATTTTACCTAAAAAATAATTTTATATATATATATATATATATATATATATAAAAATATATTTTTAAAATATATATATATATATATATATATATATATATATATATATATATATATATATATATATATATATATATATATATATATATATATATATATATATATATATATATTTTATATTTTTTTTTATATATATCTTTTCATCAATTTCATTACCAGGTCTAAGTGTTTGTCTTAGATGGATTTTATAAGGTCGATAATTATTTGAATTTATTTTGCCATATTCGCATTCTAGGTGTTCGCAGCTCATTTTCAAAATGCCTAGTTGAGCTGCAAGAAGCATTATTAACCTTAAAATAGAAAAACGTCAATAGCGAAATTAAGTCAATTACAGAAAAAAAGATTCCAAATTCCGCCAAGTTTTTATCCAGTTTAGCAAACAAATTTTCATGCGGTTGCACTCGCTCGGAATATTGGTTTAGATATTGTTCACTAGAAATTTTAGAGTTTTTATTTGAAATGTAATAAATACGTAACATATCGCGCTTCTCCATATTTGAAAACATATTTTCTACTATAAAATAAAAGCAAAAAATAGCTATAACAATATCAATCAATAGCTATCAACAATAGTCGGTCATATTGGCATAGCGTGGGTATATGTTTTGTTTCATAGCCATCTTTATTTTAGAATTTAAATTTTGTCTCTTTTTGCCACAGGTATATGTAGAAGTAGTAATTGACTATAATGTGTTGTTATATTGTATCTTTGTTATCAGTTGATTTTGTTATTGCTTGATGATGTAATTTTACGTCTAAACGTCTAATAACATAAGAAGTGATACATGTATGTTTTAAAAATGAGAAGCTCTTTTGAAATCAGAATTAAAATATGCAGGTCCGTATTTAAAAACATTAAGTTGATGATGGGCCCCAAAAATGGAAACGTCGGGTTCAAAAACTAATAATGCCATTTTGTAGAAAAGAAAAAGTGGGAATACAAAAGTGTTTTTATTTCATAAAATCTGTTCAAATAAAGTCAGGAAAAATAAAAATAAATTTTAAAAATTTCTTTTTTTTTCGTATATTTCCGAAAGTAGTCGAAATTTTCTTAATTTTCAAACATCATTTGATTAAGCACCAAATTGCGCAACTTTGCCACAATTTAAACTTTTTCGTATCTCTTATAGTTTCCGAGATCCCAATGGTCACCTTCGAATTTGGGACACCCTGTACAGCGAGCCATAAAGGCACCGTACTAAAATGAGCAAATTGAAGTAAGACATTTTTATTATCTGACACGGGTAAAGCACGACATCTCCATCATTTTAAGTCCCGGAAAAGATGATCAGGTATTTTTGAAAATTTAAATTTTGCCCCAAGTACATTATTTTTGGTTAATTTGATTTAGTTCGGTGCTGCTGGGATCTTTTTTGAGTCTCCAGGGGCAAATTTAAAATATTTAATTTTAAAAAAATCAAAATGTGCCCCTGCGGTTTTATTTGTTCTTCAGTTGTTTTCTTATCCTCACTGTTGAATTAGACTGGAACAGTTATATAAAACGGTAATTTATTTTTTTTTTTTTAAATAAAAGTACAGATAGACTTAAAATAGCAACCTGTCTTGTCCTCGTTGGATAACCCTACACTCATATTTTCTTTAATGATTAAATAATTTAGTTTCGTCGCAAACGAAAATTTTGCATCATACTATATTTCGTCACCTTAAAAAAACTCTTAAACGGAGTTTAATAACTGATTGATTACAGCATAATCTCGATCAAACCATAATGACTGCTGAAATGGAATTTCTTACAGTCTACTTTTACTGTAATTATATTAATCTGTGAGACAAACCTTAATAAAGTAGTTTGCCAGCTTATTCAAATAGATAATACATATATTTGCTCTTTTATTCGGGAATATATGGACATATTATATTAAAAGTAACTTTTCTAGGTTAATAGAATAATGATGAATACAAGGTTTTTCGAAATTATTGGTACACAATAAAATTAATATAACTTGGGTAAAAGAAAAATGTCTGTTTTAAGAATGACGAGCCCTTTTAAAATCCGAAATAAAACATGCAGGTCCGTATTTAAAAAAATGAAGTTGATGATGGGCCCAAAAAATTTAAACGTCGGGTTCAAAAACTAATTATGCCATTTTGTAGAAAAGAAAAAGTGGCAACACAAAAGTGTCATTTATTTCATTAGATCTTTTTAAATAAGGTCAGGAAAAAATAAAAATCAATTTTAATTATTTTTTATTTTCGTATATGTCCAAAAGTAGTCGAAAATTTCTTTATTTTTAACACATCATTTGATTAAGCACCAAATTGCGCAACTTTGCCACAATTTAAACTTTTTCGTACATCTTATAGTTTCCGAGATTCCAATGGTCACCCTCGAATTTGGGACACCCTGTACATAAAAATGTCTAAAATGCGGGCGGGAAATAAGCAAAACAAATGGCATATCTAACAGACAAGTGATGTAGGCCGTTTCGACATTCTAACCCCTGATCTAGGACGTGCCACTCAAAATAGCCACGTCGTATTTGCATTGATCATAATTTCGGGCTATGGCTAGATTGGGTGGCAGAATGTTTTAATTAAGTAATATTATGCCACCAAAAATAGCCACATCGAATTTGATTGGTCAGATTTTCGGGCTATGGCTAAATCGTGTGGTAGAATGATTTAATGCCTACCGTGCGCCTAGATTTATTATAATAAACCCGTATTTTTGAGACTGGCAATCCTTAAATCGATAAGTGGCAACTCTAGGCCTAGTCTGTCTCAAAGTATACCGTGTTAGCATCTGCCTTCATTTATGGAATATACCTGCCGACAGCAATAAAACTGCGGATCGGTAGGTATTAAAGGACAGAACATTAGGGACGGACTTTAGTAATATAAAGATTTATAATTTATTGTTTATTTAGGCAAGTGTAATCTTAAAATTACATTAAGAAATTAAATATATGCAAAGTTTTAATAAATTTATAACTGCATTATTTATACATAATTACATTTTTAATCTAAATATCTAAATCTAATTCTGTTTTACTATCAGAGTCATCATTAAGATTTATTACAATAGGATTTACGTTGTTTTGGATAGAAATGTAAGAGTCCTCAATTTTTATAATGTGCTGTAGTAAATTTTTCCAGATCTCAACTGGTATGTTAGTAATTACATTTTTTATCGTATTTATAACACTGGGACTTAAAGTAGGTATAACATTTTCTGCTCTGATCTTTGATTTTGCTTGGTTCCACAAATGCTCTATGGGGTTAAACATACAGTGATACGGATGAAGCCGTAAGACAGTATGCCCAGCCTGTTCAGCCAAATTATCACATACATATTGTTTTTTAATTGCATATGAATTTAGGGCTTATAAAAGATGTGTTTTTTGTAACTGAATTCAAAATAAATATCATTTTCTAACAAATATTCCTGGATTTCAGTTTTTGAACTTGATGAAGCTGGTGCTTTGTGTAGCAGACGGCTGTGGTAGCTTGCGTTATCCATGACAATAACACAGTTGTTTGGAATATCTTTTAAAAGATAATTTTGAAACCAGTTTTCAAAAAGTTCTGCACTTGTATCCTCATGATAATCCAAGCTAGAATCCTTAATATTCTTTGCAGACACCAGCAGGTGAGATTGAAAATCACTACGTTTTTTCTCTTGTTCAATTCTTCACTAATAATAATATTCCTTATCGATGATATTGGAGTTTTTGTAAGTAGACAGTTTTTTTAAAGCTTCTTGTTTAATTAGACCTCTACTGATTAAAGTTTCATACACATTTTTCACAACCTGTTTGGCCTTTAATGACAAATGATTTCGACGCGACATAGTTATATTCTCGTAAAACAACTTTTTTGAAACGCACAGTAAAAACGGATATTCAACACTGCCACTAAAATATTAGCCAAAATATTTATATGCCTAATGGTTAATACTCAAGAAATACCTGGCCCACCCCTGTCCTTATGAACAAATGGGTTTACCCAATAACAATAGGTAATAAAATCGTTAAAGGTTTATTGGGGTATGGTCCGTCAAAAGCCATAACGATATACTTTGAGACAGACTATACATTCATGATATTAAAAACCTTTAATATTTAGTATGGCGCAAATATTCTTGTCACATTGCGAAAACATAAAGGCCATATTTATGAAACAATATTATATGTGTGTGTAATAATAGCTTTATTTCACGTAAAACAATCAAATTCGTACTATTTGAAATCAGAAGTTATTGCATCATTGTCTGGCCTAATATTAGGAAGGTAATCTTCGGTATAATTAATTTGTAAGTATTTTGTTTTTAAATAGAGTAATACATGACTTGGTTGCATTAGTTTTTTTCAGATAAGAACTTGGTTGATTTAGCGACATATCTGATGCAAACCTATATTAGTTTAAAGTCCATTTATTAAAAAAAAGCTTTAATTATTAACTTTAAAAAGTTAGCTAGAATATTTTATACAGGGTGCCCAGAATATGTGGGTAATCTCTCGGAATCCAATAGAAAACCTAAAAATATTATGACAAGTTTCCATAAACTTTTTTCCTATGACCCTCCCCTACGGAGATACAGGTATACCTATCGAGCGCCCCTGGAAATTGTTTTTGTTTAAATAACTTTTAAAATACAAGGTGTAATTTAATATTGTTTTAATATAATGGTTACTAAGTCTTCTTAAAATGAACTTATTAAATCATATTTGGCTTATTCAGTTTGCCAAGGGCCGACTAGCTCTGACACAATAATGGCAATTTTTTTAACACCCTGTATGATAAAAACTCAACAATATTATTTTTGGATAACTTTACCCTTAACCTAAAAAAAGGTATTCCTGATTAACATCGATAAAATCAACTGTTTACGAGAAATACAATATTATAGTTAGTATTTTTTTTACATTATACAGGGTGATTTCTAATTGTAAGTCAATATTAAGGGAAGCAATTTTTGTGCTCATTTTAAGAAGAAAACTTTATATGAACCTATGTGCTAAACGTCTTAACTGTTGAGATACAGGGTGGTAAAATTTCCAAAAATAAATAATTTATTATTATTATCTGTAATACCACTTTAGATATTTTAATGAAATTTGGCATAAATGTACCATGTATCAAGAAGCGTTTTTTTGTATACCACATTTTTTTATTTTCACCGGTGGCGTTCGTACAGAATTTGACCTGCCTATTTTGGCAAATAAAAAAAATGTAGTACACTAAAAAATGCTTCTTGATACATAGTACAGGGCCTTTGATTATATTTACATGGCTTCTGAGGCCTTTATTTTTGAAGACAGAAAAAAATGTTTTATATAAAAATTGTAGGATTTTTTTCATATTATCTTTTGAAATTATCAGTAAAAAAATAACGCAATAAAAAAATGGAAAAATATAGGCAACTTCAACTTTTTAAAATGAAACATCCTGTATATTACGCACTACAACAAAAGATCTTTTTGTTTCTGATTTCAAATATATATACATTTATGATATGTGGCTAAACCATTTTTGAGATATTTTAGGTTAAATTATTAATAAATTGCAAGAAAGTTTCATATTCGTATGAGGAAAGCCATGGAAACAATAAAATTGTTATGTTGCTGAATTTGGTGAGGGTTTTCTCTGGATCAATAATGTTTTTTTTTTGTGATTTAGTAGAGTGCTAAAGTGAAGAAATACTTGTCGGTGAATAGAATTTTATTTAAAAACTTTGGATCCTGCTGCACACGAGTAAACCTAGCTACTTCCAATGCATACTTAGGTCGGTCATGCATGTTTTGTTCAGGAAGATTCTGAACGGACATAAATTTGTAAGGATAAAATTTGTAAAATTTTAAGGTTCAATAAATTTTATAATCTGTTTTATAAAGTTCAGATGCCGCATTCAAAATTGATACTTCAGGATTTTCTAAAATTATTAAAATTATTTAGTGCTAGTCCAATAGAAAAAGTATAATAATTATCTTGAAAAAACGAGGATATCCAAAATTTTGTTTTCATTTTGTTCTGCAGTCCTTTTCTTCATTTTTAAAGCTTTTTCTTTCAATAAACTTTCTTACTATACTATTTAATAGAACCTATAGATGGTACCCGTTGTTAAGGATATAATAAGTAATATTCCCCTTGCACTGTCGTCACTTTATTATTGTTACCATAAAAAAGACGCATAATAGCGATTTTTTGTTCTTCAGCCTATCGACAAAAAAGCAGTACAAACTACTTTTAATAGTTAAAATGATAAATTTCAACTTTTTACAATATCAATACGTCAAATTTATTAAATCAATTTTATTGTTTTCATAGCTTTCTTGATACTAATATAATATTTTGTTTTCAATTTATTTATATTTTAAGCTTAAATATCTCAAAAATGGTTCATCCAAATACTATCAATGTATATATACAGTAAAGCGCAGAGTACTGCGAACATAGGATGATCCTAGACGATTTTGGATGTACCTAAAAACGCCGCACGCATTGCTTATCGATCAATAATTTTCCAGCCAACAATTCAATACGTTTATTTCTGAAATAGTTCTTTAGTATCGAACGCTCGACAGCATTAGTTGTACTGTGTCGATTATTTGCGACCAAAAAGTTTTTTTTTAAATAGTTATTAATAATGGATGTTTACGAACTGGAAGACAAAATTTAAATTATTGAATGGAATCACCGTGGAAATCCTGTTAGGGGAATCGGGGAATTATTTAATAATTTATTTCTAACCAGGCCGACTCCCACGATTTCCACTATTTACCGAGTCATTAAAAACTTTCTGACATTTGGTTGTTTAACTCCAAGAAAACATAAACATGATAGTGCCTCAAAAAAAAACAACAAAAGGGAAATGACACAAATTATGGTAGTGGCAAGTGTTATTAAAAATCCTACAGTTTCCATTAATACAATTGCAGGACAGGTTTTTTTTGAGCAGAAGATCAGTGGAAAGAGTGCTGAAAAAAATTGATACCGATCCTACAAAGTAAGAAAAACCAATGAAATTTTCCCTGATGATCATTTTAGACGAAGGCAATTTTTTGAAACTGTAATGGAAATGAAAAATAACAATGAAAATTTTATGAGAAACATTGTTTTTACTGATGATTTTATTAGGAAAAACTGTTTGGTTTTTAATTAATTTTAAATTTATGACTGATAAGAAATCAGATCGAAGTCGGTTGACGCTAGCTAACTCCTGCTACTTGCCTATAAACACTGCATCCTCTTACTGAAAATAAAAACGTAGTAAACAACTAAACTGGACAGATAATTCTTCCGAATTTATCACCGCACTCCCCACCAGTCCTAACCAAAAATGCGCCACGTGAGAAAACGAGACGGAAGTTGAGATGCAAGCCACAAAATTATTATTGGTATTTTAGAATTGGGTACATCCAAAATTGTCCAGGACCCTCCTATGTTCGCAGTACGGTGCGCTTTACTGTATATATTTGAAATTAGAAAAAAAAGATCTTTTATTGTAGCGCATAATATACAGGGTCTTCCATTTAAAAAGGTTGAAGTTGCCTATATTTTTCCATTTTTTTTATTGTGATATTTTTTTTCTGATAATTTCAAAAGATAATATGGAAACAAACCTACAATTTTTATATAAAACATTTTTTTCTGTCTTCAAAAATAAAGACTCCAGAAGCCACGTAAATATAATCAAAGACCCTGTACATGTGTGCCAAATTTTATTTAAAAATCTAAAGTGGTATTACAGATATTAATAAAAAGTTACTTATTTTTAAAAAATTTACCACCCTGGTATCTCAAAAGTTAAGACGTTTAGGACATACCTTCATATAAAGTTTTCTTCTTAAAATGGACCCAAAAATCGCCGCCTTAAATATTGACGTACAATTAGAAAACACTCTGTATAATGTAAAAAAAAATTACCAACCATCATATTTTATTTCTCGTAGTTGATCTTATCGATGTCAATCAAGAATACCTTTTTTTTTAGTTTAAGATTAAAACCATCCAAAAATAATATTGTTGAGTTTTTATCATACAGGGTGTTAAAAAAAATTGCTATTATTGTGTCAGAGCTAATCCGTCCCTGGCAAACTAAATATGCCAAATATGATTTGATGGGTTCATTTTAAGAAGACTCATCTAGTTACACCTAGAATTTTAAAAGTTATTAAAAAACTATTTCCAGGAGCGTCCGTTATGTACCTGTATCTCCGTAGGGAAGGCTCGTAGGAAAAAAGTTTATGGGAACTGGTCATAATATTTTTAGGTTTTCTATTAGATTCCGAGAGATTGCCCACATATTCTGGGACACCCTGTAAATTAGGTATTGAAATTTCAATAATACAATAAAAACAATTTACCAAGATAGTGACTATTATAATTTCATTACCAATTAGAACATTTGTAAAGGTATTATTAAAAAATACTGAAAATTTAAAACTTGTAGAGAATTAAACAGCATATTGTTGGAAAAAGTAACCTTGTAATACTACTTGTCGTAAGGACGAGAAAAATTCCATAATGGTTTATTATCGTATATAAGTTATTCAAGAATTACTTAAATTTTCCTTAAATTAGTACGAATAATATGTGTATAGGATATGTAAAATTTTCAATATACGCTGCGTGTCAAACAGTATAATATTAAGCAAAATCTAGACAACTGTATTAATTGTATGATTTTTATTATAAACATATAAATGTTTATAAAAAATTTGTGTGTAAGAACAAAAAAATATTCGGCTTATTATTACAAGTAGAATATCTAGCTACTTTGAAATAAAAATATTTTTGTTCCTTTATCTCATACAGGTTTCGCATGCGCAAGTTTGGTCCTTGTGCTTACATTTTTTTTGTACTTTTTGCACGTCTAAATTATATTGAGAACATAAGTCAGTTACTCGTGAAATCTATCCGATTTGATACCTTTACAACACCTATATCATAAATAAAAAAGCAATACATATTGAAGAGTTATGTTTCACTGTCAAAAACCAAAATTTATGCAAGAAAAAATATTTCTTCCGAAAATGTTACCCGTATTAGAGTTCCTCTACTAAATGACTTTCTTGTAAAATATTGTAAAATAAGTATGGAGATATATACGGGGTTTTTCTTTATAACATGCTAATATTTAAGGGGGTGATTCTTGGACCCATTTTAAGAAAAAAACTTCATATAAATGTATGTCCTAAACGTCTTATCCTTTAAGATACAGGGTGTTAAAATTTTAAGAAAAAAATAATGTTTTTATTGTCATTGATATAATTGATTTCTTTGTGCGTTCAGGGTAATTTCCTATTACTATTTCAGAATGTATGTAGATTACCTTAATTTCATAATTTTAACGTTAAAAGTTATCTTGATAAATAAATTATTGTTTAAAGTTACATAAATCGTTTTTTCTCGTAATTGGTCCAATGAGATGCAAATAAGTGAATTTATTTTTTATGGGAAAACGGTGAGTCGTACGAAGAAAAGTCAAGTAACCAAATTTGTGTTAAATTAACCGTTGACTCCAAAAATATTTTTTATTTTAAGGGAGAACAGTGGCGTACTACTTTATCCTTCAAAAATATCTAGTCAGAGTCCAGTACGGACGCCACTGTTGGAAATAAAAAAAATGTTTCTTAGGTCAAAAAATGCTGTTTAGTGCATAAACGCCGTACACCAATTTTCATAAAAATATTTAAAGTGGTATGAAAATGACAATCAAAAAAATATTTTTTCTTAAAATTTTAACACCGTGTATCTCAAAAGATAAGACGTTTAGGACATACATTCATATGAAGTTTTTTTCTTAAAATGGGTCCAGGAATCACCCCCTTAAATATTAGCATGTTATTAAGAAACACCCTGTATATTTTTGTATATAGACTTTGTTTTTGTCTAAATAGTTAGTAATGTATATCTAATAAATAATAATTGTTAAAAGTAAAAGTCAAAAGAAAATTGCTAAGATGTTAAAAAACAGTTAACAAATATTTTTATAAGGCAAATTCGATGACATTCCCCTTTTAACAATTACAACTTGCTTTTAAAAAAAAACATTGCGTAATAATATTGAGGGACTTTACCTTTCTTATCGCAGTATTGATGGAAATGTTCATTTAAAAAAAAAATACATTTTAAAGCTGAATTGGCAATCTTTCAAATTATATGCACCATGAAAAACCCCATTTTAAGCGACTATTTATTACATCAGATTTCTAACTAGCTATATATTTTTTTAATGACATTGAGAATTTCTGAAATAAATGAAAAAACGACAGATTACTTTAAACTTAATAAAAAGATTATATTCAAAAAACAAATTGATCTTTTTGTAATGAGGTTGATAGTTTTTTTTTAAGTTTTAATTTAATTTGTTGTTAACATCTTTAGAGAACATAAAAAGCTTTCCTTTTATTAAATTTCAACAGGTAGTTAATAAATAAGTGGAATTTAATCGCATATTGTCGGTAAATGCATATTTGCAAATCAATTTTTTTCCGGCTTTGGAGCATATACCCCCACTCAATTTCAAGTTATTTTATTTAATAGTCACTTGTCGTTGCATCTTTTTATTGGCAGAGCAAATTTTGTTTAGCAAATTTAGTTTAGGAAAATAGACGAAAATAATAAAACTATATTTAAATTGCTTGTAATAGCTAACATACAGGGTGTCCCAGAAGTAATGGAACCTAGAGCAACAGCTGATTCCTCAGGTCGAAATAATGCAATTAACGTCAACTTGCCTTATCCGAAAGTTTGTTTGTTAATTGACATAGCGGTACAAATTTGGGGATTTGGGAGTTCTTGGAGGCGAGAAATTTAAATTTGTCCATACTTTTGATGTTGCTAGTAGAGGACGCCAGCTACGGCCTACTCCACTTGTTTTAGATGGCATAACTTTTTTAAGCTTAGTATATTAACCTGGTTATTAAAAAAAGTTACTACAATCCCGCTGCGTCAAAATTGTATACTTCATTTAGGTCTCTAGGAGCAACTCTTTTCGAGATAAACGCACCTTAAAGGACCCTGCAATTTCTTTTGAAAAATGGGTTTCGGCCAATTGTTTTCAAACTTTGCATAGAGATAGTTTTCAACACGCTGATTAAAAGTCTTTACGGGCACAAAACCCAACCCTCTAACCCTCCCCCCTAAAATCAGCTTTAAAGGTCACTGAGGGTGCTTCTGGGGGAGTTAGAGGGGTTTTCGGGTTTTGTACCTGTGAAGACTTTTGATCAGCATGTGGAAAACTATTATTTTGCTAAGTTTAAAAACAATTGAATGAAACCCATTTTCCATAGAAAAATTGCGGGGTCCTTTAAAGTGCGTTTATCTCGAAAACATTTACTCCTAGAGACCGAAATGAGGTATACATTTTTGACGCAGCGGGAACTGTAGTAACTTCTTTTTTAATAAACAGGTCAATATACTAAGCTTAAAAAAAGTTATGCCATCCCAAACAAGTGGGGTAGGCCGAAGCTGGCGCCCTCCATTAGCCAGATCAAAAATATGGACAAATTTGAATTTCTCGTTTTAAAAAACTTCCAAACCCCCAATTTTGTACCGCTATGTCATTAAGTTAAGAAATTATTACAAAAAAACGAAAACAAAATTTAAAGTTTAACACCCTGTATCCTAGTTATTGTCAACTTTGGGATAAGGCAAGTTTACGTTTATTGCATTATTTTGACCTAAGGAATCCGCTCTGTGTCCCATTACTTTTGGGATACCCTGTATGATAGGTGATTTACATTCAGTAATTTATGTTTATTTTAAACCCCTTTAGCATAATATCTATTAAAATATAAAATAATTGCTCTCCGTACGAAATGCCTTAATTTTTTAAAACTTGTGTTAACCGACACCCAACAATAAGTTACATTTTTTTACTTACCAAAATATGAATCGTGTGTGTACATAAAATACCAATTATAATTGTTCCAAAAAGTCCCACCAAAAGTCCAGCGCTTTTAAAAGCTCTTGGAATTGCCAAGATGCCTGTTCCAAGTGAACTTTTAAGTAAATGTATTAGGGCGCCTGAAAAACTAAAAGAAACAAGATCATAAGTCATGGGTATAATATGGTTATTTTAATAAATTCACTGCAAGATGACAGCAGAGTTAGAGATTGCATTTTGGCATTATTTTTTCTAAATATTGGCCTCTAGTTAAGATATTTATTGTAACAAAATAAGTCTTATTTTTTTGTAAATAGATGTTACATTTTTATATTTTTTAACTATTAAATTTATTTTGTTATAAACAGTTTTTCAAGAAAATAAGATTGAAAACTGACTGCAAAAATATCAATAAACTGGAATAACAAAACAATAAGTAAATTTAACTAAAAGAAATTGTACCAAAAAAAGTATCATTAAAGATAATATGAAAAATGTTCGCCATTGAGCAGAGTATACTTATGCTGGATTTGATATACGCACTTCATTCACTCTTTTTACTCTATAGGTTCGCTCTCACAGAAAATCCATAACAAGTTTGTGACAGTTTTCAAACCAACGTGAATGCGCATGTTCATTTCTGATCGGTTTTAAACCAGTTGTGTGAACAGTTGACAGATAAAAAAGTTATCAGCTGTTAACTTCAGGATCGTTTCTGACATGATCAAAAAAAAAATGAAGAAGGAGGAAGATAGCCTAAAATTTTGTTTTGGTTTGAAATGGATAACCATATAAATTCTTTTTCGTTAAATTGAGGAACAAGCACTTTGAAAAAAAAATAGATTTTTACGGCCTGATCCTTTCCTCTACAAGATTTTCAAGGTCAGAGTCCGAGTCCGTTTTTGCATCGAAAAAGTCCGAATTATCCGAAAAATCACCAACCACTCGTTTTTTATGTCTTGTCTTTTTAATACCAATAAATATAGATAGAAATAGCAAAATATAAAAAAAAAAATAAAGAAACAATACTAGCAAACAATAAGGTTAAGGCGCGCCTGATTTTTTATCTGTTAAAAATATTCCTACTCAGTACTGCGCATGCTTCCGACAATTTACTTGTAATGACAATTTAATGTAAAGTTGATTGCGCAGAATCCTGACAGTTTCTGACTGTTCCTGACTTCTGTAAGAACAAACCTTATATGTCCCTAAAGTCGTTTGTGTAACACATTTGGAGTAGTCACTCATAAAGTTCCACATACATACATTTTAAGAGTGGGCATGCGTAGATTAGGTTTTGGTTTTTCTTTAAAATTTTACTGGTCGGATGTTGGTTATTTGTTAAAGATATTTTTTTATCTTTTTGTTTTATAAGAGTTATTTAGTCGGCATTGTGTTACCTAAATTTGTTATGGAAATATCTCATTTTGTGGTACAGGATGTCCAAAGCAATGTTATTTTAAGCAAGCATATTCTTATTAGTCATACTTTAAACAAAACATGAAGACATTACTTTAAATAAACTGCGAACATAAAATAAATAAATAAATGAGGTTAGGTTTTCAAACTCCAGTTAGCGTCCTAAAGCTCCGTGACCGTGTCTCAAAACTCTACTCTATTGCCGCTCCAGCTCTTTTTTATTCCCGAACTCACCTTTATAATCCTATAGTCGCACAGTCTGCTATTCCCAAAGTGATGGAGTTGATTATCATGCCCTCATTAAAGACTCTTAAAAATATTATCATTCAAGAACAGCATGGGTTTGAGGAAGGTCGTTCTACCGAGAACAATCTTTTTCTGTACACAAACTATATTAGTGCAGCCATGGATGATAGTTTTGAGGTACATGCAGTCTATACAGACTTTAGCAAGGCATTCGATCTATTGGATCAAAGTGTCTTGTTAAATAAACTAAGATCTTTTGGCGTAAGAGAACCTTTTTACTCGTGGATATCCTCATACGGGAAGATCATTGCAAGTTGGAATGTCTAGCTTTTTTTCATCGAAGATTGACGTCGTCTCGGGTGTGCCACTAGGAAGTTATTTAGGCCCGAAGCTGTTTCAGCTGCTTCAGCTTAAGCTTAATGTGTCTACATCTAGTTAGTCGCAAAAGAACTGTAAGAGATTTTAAGTTCAATATTGGAGGTGCTGAACTGCGAAGGGTAATTGTGGTGAGAGATTTGGGAGTCTGGATGGATAGTGAACTCCGTTATACGGATCACTATGAAACAATCATTAACAAAAGCAACCGTATGTTAAGTATGATAACAAGAATGTCGAATGATTTTTATAATTTGTGTGGTTTAAAAATGTTATTTGTAGGTTTTGTGCGCTCTGCATTGGAGTAATGTTGCTTAATTTAGAGTCCCTTTTACGAGATACATAAAAACGTTTAGATCTAGTACAAGTAAAATTCTTAAAATAATTAAGGTTCCGAATGGCGCAGGAGGATTTGTTGCTAAGCTTGGGTGAGGTGAGGGCATATCATGGGATAACGAGGCTGGAAAACCGCAGACAATATTTTGAGCTACTCTTCTTTTATAAAGTAATACAAAACATCGTAACATCACCTGAGATATTGGGTAGTTTTGATTTTTACATACCACCTAGAAGTTTAAGAATGTCACCACTGTTGTCTTCCGAGCATTATAATACCTTACATGCTCAGAATATGCACCTAAACAGGATCGTTAAGTCTGTAAATAGTTTCCCTGACTTGGACTTCTTTGGCTTGTCTGTTAATGCTTTCAGAAGTAGGCTGAGAGGTCTGATTCTGGGAGGATAATGGTAGTGTAAGAAAATATTAGCTATATTTAACTTTAATTTTATGTTTTTTACTTTAGCGTAAGCAAATATAAAAATGGTTTATCCGTTAAGCTAATAAATTAATAAAATATTTTTTAAGAAATGAAAAAGAAAGAAATAAGAAATTAAAATAAAAATGTTGCCCACATTTAAAATTCGAAAAAATTTGGCGGGTTTTTCATATAAACATGTTAGTTTTCTTTTTAAAAAATCACACGTCAAACATATTTAAATCTTGAAAAGGTAGTACTGTTTTTTTTTAACTCGATCGGATATGTAATCATGTAAATATCCTGAATTAAAAAAATTCATGTAATTATTAATGGGTTTTCCAAAAAAATGGACACAGATTTTAATTTTAATAATCTGGAATCGCAAAAGCACAAGTAATGTATCGATTAACAATACCTGCCCAAAAATGTATTTTCAATAATGCTGGTTATATGTAACTTTAATGGCTTAGGTTTCTTTATACAGACATGTTTATTTTACAGGTTGGTAACTCCATCAGATCTTGCTAAGCGCGTCTACTCAGTAAACAAAATTTTTATACAAAAATTTATGTCAGGAGTTCTTTCGTTCTAAATAATAATAATGTTCACCAGGACTAACTTTTTTTTGGCAGAACGGCTTTTTAAAAAAATGTTGGGAACTTAAAATAGATTACATTCAATTATTAGATAAAATATCTGGGTAATCATAACGTTGATAATAAAAAAATAAATAATCGCTTACAGATTTTTAAAATTTTAATTCTGCATAGACTACCACTATTTCCCCAAGAAACATTATTTTATAGTTTCTGACTACATCAAAAAAGACTAAAATCAAGAAGCATGTATTTAAGACGAAGAAAATTCAAATATAACTAAGTTGACTTAAGCCGACCTATTTTGAGGTTAATGATATGTCAAAAATGTACTCATATTTTCCGGAAACCCTGTGTAACCCTGATTAGAGAGTATGCTCTTTACCATTGATATCTTATTAAGAAGTATTAAATCATGTTATCGGTTGGGAAAGTACCATCCTTGTTACGTCTTAGTCTATAACCAAATATAACTACTGTCGAGACGTTCGCAATTACAGTTTTATAACGTGACCTAAATACTAACAAGCAATTTTACTTCCCCTAAAACCACTTCTTAGAGATAAATTTTAATTGAATTAAATGGGACAAGCTTAACGGATCATTACTATATTAAACTAAATTTAAAACAATGAGAAATTGGAGACAGCGGAATAAACAAGACAATAATAAATCAAATTTAAAGATTGGAGAGCAAATGTTTATAACATTCCTAATTGGCAAAAAATTACTAAAACGTTTCCTTATGTTGAGATAATTATTGCATTATATTAGAAAATGTTTAGAACGGTTTTAGATGGTGTACTAGTCAAATAAAAATTTCTACCACTATTGATTTTGAAGTTCTTATGTTAAATTTATTAATAATTTACCCTAATTTTTAAGTTTGAACAGAATTGAAGTAAAATTAAATTAAATATGTATTCTTTACGCTAGTATTTTTAGCTGTATTTTTGACGGTATTACACAGTTTCAATTGACATTACATGAAACCATCAAGCAAAATTCCTAAGACAGAAAAACTTAAATATTTGCAGCAAATAAATGTACAAAGAGTTTTATATTAGACAAATTTCTTAACTATTTGCCACAGTTATACATAAAAAAAAGAAGTTTAATACCAGTCATCAATATGTCTTTAGCATATGGAGGGTCATCAGATAAAATTAAATATTTACTTTAATTCTACAAACATGACTATTAAAATTTGTGTGTGTGACAACTAGATAGTGGCGTATAAGAACTAGAAAAAGTTGGGGATTCAAACTATTTAATTAAAAAACTAAATAACACAATATAAAAAAATTTAATTATTTTCCATAATTATTTAATTTGTTTTAAAAAGTGTGGTGCCTGCACTCCCTTGCCCCTTTAAGCATACGCTACTAACCTATGCAACGTTAAAACAAAACTTGGTTTACTTAGTTTTTCCTTCTGTTTATAACATATGTATAAAATTTAAAGAAATTCCTTTAACGAATTTGGTTTATCGTGTCGTATAAATCCTTTTTTTTATAAAGAAAATATCGTATTAATTTATTTAATCCATTTATGTTTTAGTGCTCAACTTTTGACTTTTTAAAAATCCTAAATAATTTAAAGTGTATTTTTTTTATTTTTCATTTTTATAGCAAGCCATCTTAAATTAATACAATAAGTACGTTTAAATGAAAAATAATTTGGCTTTTCTTAAGAATAAAAATATTAATTTATTTATTTATTTTAAATGACACTCTTTTATATAATATGCAAAGTTAGTTTGCTCTTGCAATATATCATAAAAGTTAAAATTCTTTATGAAATGAAATTATTTTTAACTAACATTACATGGCAAATTTTCTAGGATCTAAAAACTTAAATATTGGAGTAATTGACGTACAAAGAGTTTTGTAGTAGACAAATGTCTTAACTTTATTTGCTTCAGTTACACAGAAAAAAAAGTTTCATACAACTGTCATCAATATGTCTGTAGCATGCAGGGCCGTATTTAGGCGGTGGCTAGATGGCGCCCACCAAGGGCGCAAAATCAGTCATGAAATATATATTTTTTTCACCAGTTATCAGTATCGTAGTCAAATTATTATTATGTTTTATTGACAAAATTAAACAATTAAATAAATTACAAGAGAACAATTTTATAACAAATGTTTTACTTAGATATAATTCATTTATTACTTTTTAATGTATTAAGACTGGACAAATGTATGAATTATTATTAAAATATCAATTTTTCCTGGTACCTACAGCGAAAATGTATCTTTTTAATTTTTTTTGTATTTATGCTGCAGATAAATTGGAGGCAGCACTAGTTTTTTTTTGTTGCTTATTATTTAATTTATTAATGTATAAATGTTATGTAATGTTATGCAACTGGATTTTATTGTTAAGAAAATTTATTCTAAGTCTTTTTTAAATAGTGGGCTAATCAAATAGAAAGCTAATATTTTCATATGAAGAAATTACAGAATTTGACACAAATTCCACCACAAAATTGATATTTTAAACAAATAAAATTCTCTGTTCAAAAAATCTTAAACTTACAACTTTGCACTTTAATTTTGTAAAATTTCCCCGGAATCCCCGTTATCGTTGGGGGGTATTCCATACGCACCCGGAGTGTGCAAATATTAAGCTCCGCCAAGGGCGCGGCCATACCTGGTAGGAATTGGAAAGTCATTAGAAAAAACTAATAATAATAATTAAAGAATAATTTCATTTTATGAAGAATTATAACTTTTATAATAAATATTTTTGTTTTTTTTTTATACTATTATTGCAAGAGCAGACTAGCTCTTCATAATAACAATATAATGAAATAAATATTTGTATTCTGGTGACAAGCTAAATAATTTTGTAGAATTCTAAAATTAAAAAAAAACTAAATGATAATATTTACTTGGATAATATTGGCCCCAAGGGAAGCACTTTGGTAAACAAGATTTTCATTTTGGAATTTGCAAAAAAAGTTGTTTTTTTTATTTTAAAGTTTTAATATGGTCAAATGGTAGCTGTTATGCACTTCCATTTATTTTTTAAATTTTATAAACCAAGGTGTTACTATCAAGGACATATTTTTTAGACAATACTCACATAACCATCTGATGTAAATAAATGGTTTATAAAAATAAGTATAATTTACTGACCTATTTGAGTGTTCCAGATCTCTGTGTTCATATGGATTGTAGATTTTTTCTGGGTCTTTTTCATTAAATTTTTCGGTGCCATTTTCAATTGGTACTTTTATTTGGTCATTGTTTGCTAAAGTAGCTCTACAAAAAAGAGGAAGTGCATGTATTTTTTATATTGGTACAGTATAGTTTAATGATTCAAATGCATTATATTATTAGATCATGCAGGATGGGTTAGAAACAATGATTTAAAAACTTAAACGGAATGCCATTTTCAGCAGACCTGCGCAGTAACTTTTGACCCCACACTGTAAAGATCACAAAACAATCGTGTTTTGCAGTCTTTGATAATACCATTAGGTTTATTTCAAGACTGCAGTTATTTATAAGAAACACAGGTAATTTTTTACTTATCAGGCCCATCGCTAATATTATTATTTGAAATTTAGGAGTTTTTTGTTTCGGTGATTACATATCAGAGATCAGTTTTTTGCAAAAACCCCTAGTTTTTTAATTACGAGGGTCATTTTGCCCTGACCTCAAAACTTAACAATATGCCCTACCTAAATGTTTTCTTTTTAAAACTAGTTACACCAAAACTAATTGGTTTTATAATAAAGCACTTATTATTAAAAAAAAAAACAAATATTTAGGTGTATTTACCAATTTTCTAAATAATTAAAAAGTTAGATCGGCTTTTGTTAATTGTTTCCCGCATTCTTCTTGTACCAATATAGCAATATAACCAAAACAAGTCCCTAAATAATTTTAGCGACTTGTTTTGATAAAAATATGGTATTTTGACGATATTTTTTATGAAAAATAATCACTAAATAATCATGATAATAAGTTAATTTTATAAAATTTTAAGTGCTTTATTATAAAACCATTTAGTTTAGGTATAACCAATGTTGGGAAAAAAGAATTTTGGGCAAAAAATATTGTACGGTTTTAGCCCTGCTGCACACTTGCGGTTTTTAACCGTCCGGCACCGCTGCGGCCTAAAGCCCTAAAGTACTAACAGGTAGATCAAGTGATGCACACTTGTGTTCGGTCCAGTTGCGATTTTTCGAACCATTGTTTTATATGGAGCCGCAGCAAAAACGCAAGTATGTGTGCAGGCAAATTTGCGGCGCCGCTGCGGGGCCGAACGGTAACAAGCCGCAAGTGTGAAGCGGCCCTTAAGGTTAGATCAAAGCGGGGTCCCTCTTAGACCAAAACTTCTACCAAAACTAACTATAACTTAAAAATGGGATGTTCTCGCGAAAATTTAAATATTAAAATAATTGGCGATGGGTCCGATACGTAAAAATTGCCGAAAAATAGTACCAATACCTAACTCGGTTTAGTTGTGGGCAATTTTATAGAATACGAATGAACACTCAAAATAAAATATGCCGGAACTGCTCCTTAAGTATTATTAATATACCTTGGAACATTATATTCAACCAAAAAAAAACATATTTAACATATTCTCTTTATAAATAACGTCGATACAAGGTGTTAAACCCGGTCCAGCTCATTGTTTTGATTCCATCGGTAAAATATTATTGCGCACGCGCACACTTTTTCTGTCCGTTCCCGTAAAAGGGTTATTATGATTTTCGATGTGTTCATCCGTTTTAGTTTTTAAATCATTGGTTTAAAAGATTTGTAAGTATTAAAGTAAAGTAAAGTAATGACAATCACTTAATCGAGGATTGTGATTCGAAACCCGTGATGTGTCCAAATAACTTTAATGTGGCTATTGTTATACGACTACCGAGTTTAATAAGTTATTATTGTTTTAATAAAAACTATTTTGTCAAGATAATTAACCTTATTGGTAATAATTACAAGAACCTAAATATAAAATTACCTTTTAGTTCATATTTTAACGGCTTTGCCAAATTATTAGAAAAAATAAATAATTCTGTAATTTATACATTTACTTTATTTAAATAAATTTAAAAATGTTATTGAAACAGTACATGACCATGCTATACATTAAAAAATATATATGTGTGTAACTTACGTTGAACTAAAATTATCAATTGTAAACGTTGATGGATATTTTTCTTTTTTCTCTGTCATGGTTTATCGCTGCAACAAAAAAAAATATGTATAAAATATGCTTTTTATAGAATAAACTTTTTATAAAACATTATTAATAAACACTTGGATCTAAACATAAGGCCACATAGTTTGTATGACAGTTTACTTTACAATTTACCATACAACTTAAAGTTAATAAATTAAATTACTTTGAAAATATAAATTTTCTAATAAAAGTAGCAAATTTACCATTTATAATATAAAATTATTAAAAAGTTTATATCTTCGAAAATATTTACTTTAACAATTTAAATTTTTACAGGAAAGTATTTCAAAATGTTAGCATTAATAGTTTTTATTTGTCAATATGCAAGGTTTATTTTCCTTTTTCTTCACAAACTAGTTAGGGTATGATTTTGTAAAAGTTTTAAAATAATCTTACAAAAAACATTTTAGTAATGTTTTTAAATTATTTTTAATTTTTTCCTGCAAAAAAAATAATAAGAAAAATTAAAAAGTATAGTTTAGTTTATCAGATGTTCAAGTGACATATAGCTAGATTATTTTCTGAATTTAACACTGAGTGAGGTTTAATTAATTATTTAAACAAAACTTAGGCAAACAATAAGGGTTATTTTATATATATATATATATATATATATATATATATATATATATATATATATATATATATATATATATATATATATATATGCAATGCTTAGGTTGTTGCCTCAAAAAGACACTGCTTTTGAAAGAGTGTACAAAATAATGTTAACCTGCTAATCGACATTTTATTATAGTTAAAAATACTATTTTCCGTTAAGCAATTTTTAACTAGACGCAACAAAACCAATAAGTACCTATTCCCAATAGGTATTTGGAGTCAGTTTTAGAATTTAATTTTATTAACCCTAAATGCCTACATATTTTTAATTAGTGGGTGTTAGGTATTTTTATGATTTAATAATGTTAACGTTCTCTTTTGGTTTAAATTAAAAGAAAATTCATAAAACTTGTGTTGTAAGAACCATAAAAATGTGTATATTTTTTGACTTACTAGTTAAAAATATTGTTTTTCTGTTGTTTCGTTTGGATAGACATATAGATCAATAACCCTACTTTTAAATCACCCTCTTAGTTAGTTCAATGCACTGAATTTGTAAAAAAACATGTAAATATTTTATAAACTTTTTGGTCGTTACAATAGGTTAGAATAAACAGTTCGTTGTAATATTTAATTTATTTTAAACTTGGACACCCTGTAGAATTGTTTTCAAAACTTAAACCTAAGAAACTCATTATAGGGTCAAAAGTATAATAAAATAATGTAAGTTTAAATGTTTTTATTTTCCTTTTTTTTATCATCTCAAACATATTTGTAATTGCACCCTTTTTCTGGTGTGTGATTTTAACTAGCCTGTTAATACTTTGCGGGTCGGCAAACAAACCAAATTCACACCTTTTATTTATTTTTTTCCAAAATTTGTTTAAAGTAGTAAGTAATTTAATGTGATTTTTTATATTTTCCAGTAGCGTTTTATTAGGCAACCCCAACTTATAAATATGACCAGTGACCCCTCCCCAAATTTTTGTGGAAATATCATTTATAGGGATAAAACCCTAACATACGACAAACTCAACAAGTTTTACGAATGCCGATTTCCAATGTAATTAGTGTAGGGTTTAAAGGGTTATATACCAATGCTTTTTAATTTTGTTTATGAATGGAAGGCCCTGTTATAGAAAGCATCAATTTCCTATTATTTTAAAACATACCTTTTGTGTTTTTTTTTTTTTTTTTTTGTTTAGTAAAACTCAGTCTACAGACGAAGAATTAGAAAAATCTTTTTGATCTGCGATAAAAAAATACTTTAAACTATATAAAGATTTTCTGCGTAAAATTTTTCTTGTTACATTTTATTATCTGCTTACAAGCAATTTTGTTTAAAAAATGCAATTTTTCTTTTATGCAAAAGGAATACATCGGGGGGGCTATTTTTCTTACAGCTGTTTGGTTAGTTTTATAAATATTTTGGTGATTAATGATATTATGATATTAAGATATTATTTTGTCTGTATACCTATTAACCTAAAAAAGACATATTTTAACCAACTCCAAAATATATTATTAAAGATAATTAAAACATTTATTTGTGCCCTTATCATTACTAAGGAATATTGGTAATAGTTAAAATATGTAGTTTACAAATAAAAGTAAGTTGGTAAATCTTATTTTTAAAACAAATGGAAGCAATAAATTTTAAACTGTAAAAATTTTAAATAAAATTGCATGCAAAAAAAATTTCGACAAGAAATATTTTAGGCAATAAAACTTTTAAACTGTAAAAACAGCTTAAATACAAGCAGCAAGAAATAAAAACACGTATGTGTCAAGTAGAACAATTACAGCGATTGCAAAAGTTTCTTTTTAATCCACCTTTTTCATTTACCCAATTTGTGTTAATACATATAAGAGTAGCCCTGTATAATAGCATTGTGTACTTCCTGAGTTTTAAACACTACAAAAAATAAAGCCGTAATTTGCGCAAGTAATTAATGTGATTATCTTGACCAGAAAAAACATAAAGACAACTTTGGAATAACAATTATTGTTTATATACTTAATTACAGATTTTCGCCTTACATATATGGGGAATAACAATTTTTAAATTTATGTTTCACTGCTTGGGTTTTTGATAGCTAATTTTATTACAGAAACAGTTTGTATATGATTATTAACGGCAGAAATTAAAATGTACTACGTTTTTTTTATCGACTTTTTTAGTACCAACACAAGAGTTAATTAGGTCATCTATAAAAGAAAAAGTATCATATTTGTATTTAAAGACAACTGCCACATCATATTTGCAATAAAAATAATAAATTTAGACCAATCTTGACATTAAAACAAATATTGTCATATTTATTTGACAATTTTCACTTATATGTAACAATCAAGGCGCCGCACAGTGTTCTGGCCAATAGACAAAAATCAAATTTGTCGTGTTACTAGTTCGATAAATTGTAGAGATGTATAAAAACTACGATAAACAAAAGTCACAGACAAATCAATACTAAAAAACATTTTTAAAAGCAAAAAAAATAAACTTTAAATTAGTCAAACCCATCAATTTATTACACTACACAACAGGGCCGTATTTAGGCGGTGGCGAAATGATCGCCCACCAAGGGCGCAACTACCTATGGGGCGCAAAATCGACTATGATTTTTTTTTATCAATTGTCAGTACCGTAGTCATATTATTATTCTTTTTTGTTGACAAAATTAATCAAATAAATAATTACAACAGAACAATTAGATAACAAAATTCAAACTAAGATACTTAATTTAATTATTTTTAATATATCAAGACTAAAAAATATATGAATTATTAATAAAATACCAATTTATCCTGATATCTACAGCGAGAATGTAACTCTTTGAATAACTTTTTAATATTTAAGCTGCGGATAAATTGATATCTTATAAATTGGGGGCAGCACTGGTTCTTCTTTTGTTACATATTGTTTAATTTATTAAAATATAAATGTTACGTTTTAGTGGGCCTGTTATGCACAGTATTTTTGTAACTAGTTTTTATTTGTTGAGAAAATTTACTCTAATTTTAATTATCCGCAAATAAGGATGTATAGTTAATTTACATTCCACTTCTTTTAGTCAGATACAAGCAGCTGTTTTATGTAAATCTTGTCTCTCAAAAAGTAGGCTAATATTTTCATAAAAAGAAAATACAGTCGAACTTTAATAAGTCGAACTTCAATATTTTGAATTTTTGATAACTTGAATCAAATTAGTTGGCAATAGCATCAAGAGTGAAAATTATGTGAAAACTTTACTTGATAACTCGAACTTCTATTACTCGAATATCCTAAAAACTCGAACGAAACATTTGGCAACACCTTCGATAAGTCCAATTTTCTGGGAAATCTTTAACTTCGCGTTTTTTTAAAACAGGTCATACAAAATTGAAAATGGCATGATTGGCGAAGGTTTTAAAAAAACTTTTAAAATGTTTGAAAGAAAATAAGAAAATCAACATAACTTTGATGAGTTGTGTCAATAAAGTATTCAATGCATGAAATATTGATGTCAAGTCTGGGACCATTTCTAATTGTCGGCTTTAGTAAGTATTTTGAATGGAAAGAGGAGAATGACATTCTTCTGATTTTCCTAAATGAATATTTAAAAGAAAACAATGCAAAGAAATGCATCTACTAAAGCAATATGAAGCTAATAATGGTTTGAAACGCGCAGAAGGTGTTTCGTTTTATGATTTTATCCATGTGTATGATGATATTGTAACTTAAGAGTTACCCATAGATGAAGATATAGATCTTAACAAATCTACGCCAGAATCGGAACAGCCCAATAATTCAAATGACAGTAAAAATTATATGCCAGATGATTTTAAAGACGACATGCAACAACAGCCGCTGGCAAATTCGTTTTTTAAAACGAATGGGTACACAGCGGATGCTTTTTATAATACCTTTAACAGCATTAAAGATTTTGTTAAAAATACAAATAAAAAATTCTCAATTTCTTGTCAGTCAGAAATAACTGAATTTTTTACTCTTAAATAATCATCAGTATAATATGTTTATTTTTATGTACAATTTGTGTATCTAAACGATTTTATAATATACATAAATGTATAAACCTTTCCCACATTGAAAATAGACTTAATTAATGCATTTTATGTGTTTTGTTTAATAACTCGATAACTTGAAATTTTTTAGTATCAAGTCATGGTTCGAGTTATCGAAGTTCGACTGTATAGAATTTGACACAAATTCCATCACAAAAGTAGTATTTTAAAGAAACGAAATTCTCAATTTAAAAATCTTTAAACCTACAACTTTGCAGCTTAATTTTAAAAATTTTCCTGTGGAAAACCTCCGAAATCCCCGCTTTCGTTGGGGAGTGTTTCATACTCCCCAAATCCGCCGGAGTGTGGGGGGCGCGCAAATGTTAAGCCCCGCCAAAAGCGCAACCATACCTAGATACGGCCCTGCTACACAATTTATATGATATAAATGCTTATCGCCAAATTTACCTATTAAAAAAAACATATAATGTTTTCTTAGAATTACTTATGTCAAAATTAAGTTACATATTGTATTCATGTTTTTTGTATTGTATTAATTGTGTAATGTAATAAATGAATAGCTAGTCTAGAAGGCCTTCAAGTAGGTAAAGTATGCAACGTTGCCGCCTTTTTAAGTTCTCTTGGTTAAGTTGCAATAAAAATCTAATGGTGAAACCGAAAATAAAAATAAGTTACCCTTAAGTTTAAGAGCTTCTTAATAAAATCTCCTTAAGATACTTTTGGTGCAACCGGCCATTAGTGACTGACGCATCCTTGTCCTTTGCCTGATTTTAGAAAGCAAAATTTTACTTAAAGAATAAATCCTGTTTTATTCACATTGATAAGGTTTCTTCAATACATGCTAAATATTTTGGTTAAGGGGTTTTAGACCCTCGCGAATATATCTCGCACGTCCAAATTTTGGAAGCTATTAACCTACATAAAGTATGTTAATTTAAAAAAATAAACATTGGAAACGTTTTTAATTATCAGTTTATGTATTCTTTAAAAATAATAAGTTTAGAACCAACTTGTGAAGAATAAATCAATACGATTTTTATGGTAGCGCGAGGGGAGAGTGGGGTAAAATTTCTTCGATTAAAAATAAGCCCATATTTTTTTCTCTAGTAATAATACCTGTAATATAATATAATGAAGAAAAGTAAGGTACATATTTTTTTTGTAAATTAACTGGCGATACAATGGTTTACAAAATTTTTCAGTAACCATTTTGTTTTTTAAGCTCCTTTAGCCGAATTCACATATACGAGAAAGTATTTAAAGCTTATTATATACAAAAAAAACACAATTCAAAAATGGAAATGTGCTTTGACAAACATCGTAAATGTTCCGTTAAGTTTTCTTAATCGTTATTGCCGAAGATGGTATTTTAATAAAGTAGGTATAGAACTGATGCTGTTGCAATAAAACATCTTCCAAAGTGCGTCAAAAGTCATATGCCCAAAATATCTGATCTGTCAAAAATAGCATTGCATGGTATTTTCCGTAATCTTGAGTTTTTATTAAAAAGTTAAAAAATATCAACTGTAATTTTTTTTAATAATTTGGAAAAAAATGCAACGTCAAAGCACAGCTCGTAAAATATCATCTGTTAAAAATGTGGCGCATAGTACAAATATATCTGATAACCTTCTAAACATTGTTGTAAAGTATACATTTTTTATGCAGGTCATATTTCTGTTTTTAAATAAATCATCTTTAAGGAACAGTCACAATCTAATAAAATTAACACTCTGGCACAACCATATGTCATACAAAATTTGGTTTAGGTTAAAAGTTATATTTTCTTAATATGACATATTTTTGTAATTTAATTAAAAAATCTAAACACCCTTGTCTGAGACAACAGGTCAGAATTGAGAAAATTTACCATTTAAATTTATACCTAATTTGGTTTAATTTGATGACGATGTCCTTATATCATATTTTTATTTAATTTTAAGTTCCGAAATATTTCGTTTACCATTCCTACCATAAGTCAAAATTAAGACTTTCTAAAATATGTTTTGATCATTTTAATATAAATGAGAGCGAACGCTGTAAGAACAACACCGATACGTCACGGTCTCATATGGCAAATTCGTATAAAATCGTGACGTATCGGTTTTATTCTAACAGCGTTCGATCTCTACTTCTTTAATTTTTGAACCATTAAAAATAACACCAAAGGCAATTTATAAGCTTGTCTTTCCGCTGCTGTTGCAGTTTTCGTTCGCAGGTTAAACTTAAGGCGTTTAATATAACCATTTATAAGCGCCGTCCCCTCCGTTAGCATATATTTCAGTTGTTGTTCGGCTTAGAGCGGCAGCAAAACGGCAACGCCAACTATATATCATACTTATAAATAGGCAGTAAAATGCACCTTTACCTTACACCAACTGTCAAAAATAAACCCTTCGTCAAAAAATATTTCTGTCAAATTTGGTAGTTTTGTTTGAATATCAACATTTTTTTTTAATTTTAAACCCCCACATCCGCTAACCAACCGCTAAACAAAATTTTATGCTTATTAAAATTTTATGGAACTTGGGCAGTCACATTAACTATATTTGGACAAAGTTTTCTTTTATTTGAACGTCTCATTCTTATCGTATTGTAAATGATGAAATTAACCATGGCCAAAAACACGACTCAAATACAATAATAAAACGATTTTGTCCTTTAAATCGATGATTATTTTACCCTACCTTCTTCTACTTCCTGAAAAAGTGTTTGCGTAAAGGCAATGATATTGAATCAAATCAAAATGCTATAAAAATTATATCAAGACAACTTTAGAATTACAATGATTATTTATGTATCTAATAAGGATAATAGCAATTTATTAATTTAGGTCTTCCTTTTTTAAAGATGTGGAATAGACTAATAGTTCCGGTATTAAGTTAGATTTGGTAGGTAAACAATAATATTACTTATAAAATTGGAGTTAGGACGGTTACATCTATTTTTTGTTTTGATTTTAAGAAATAGGCACAAAGGCTCAAAGCTTAAGTACTAACATATCATGTGTGTCTCAAGTGAGGTAAGAGGTAGTTCATTAACACAAAAATTAACAATTTGGAGGACTGGTTGAAGTGAAAAGCCTCTTAATGCAGTAGGTTTTATGGTCTAGACACTCTAGGGATAAAAAATGAACAAAGTTCTGGGCTCTTTAGATGAAATTTAAATGGATACATAAAAGCGGCATCTCGTGTTGCTTGATTGGAAGACGCTCGAAAATAAATTATATTGGATATTTCTTTGGGGCAGAAGCTGTAGAAATAACTATAAAATAGAGACTGATCCCGTACAGCTAGTCGCTGGCCAAGATAAGAAAGCTTTTCTGTAATGGTGGGATTAAAAAAAAGGCGAAAGGCTCTTTTTTAAATGGATTTAAGAATGCTAAGATTTATGTCCCCAGAGATGGGGACAATACTCTAAAAAGGGTTTGATTTGGAATACAGTATTAGAGATTAGAAGAAGAAATTACTTTCTGGCTCTAAAGAGGAATTCAAGCTTTTTTGAAGCTGTCGTGGCTAAAGATATAATGTGTTTATGCCACCCTGTGGAAAAAAAACCTGATTGAAAATGTTAGGTTTCAATAAGAACCCCAATAGGTCTATCTGGATCAAAAATAACCAAATAGAAATTTCATCATAAGTTAACTGATAAATTTTCATAAGAAACATTATGGATGCATCAGTAACCTCTTTGGCAAAACAGTAATTCGAACTACCGATACTTTATTTTGCTTTTTTTTTTTCATTTTTCTGATTTTACCATGAAAAACTATACAAAAAACATAAACCCATCATTTTTTTTTCAATCTGTAAGTATCTGGAATTGCTGTTTCAAAAACACAATAGTTTATCATAACTTTCCATTAAACATCGTATTTTATTTGGATCTATTAGGCTTTTTCCACACGGCAATTAAGGTTATTGTCAAAAATAAGGCCCACAAGGTTTAAAGATTGTTCCACAAAACTTGGCTGGTCAAAAAATGTTTTGATTTTATTTAATTTTATTGTTATTATAATTGTAAAATTGTTTAATTTATGTGTTTGCCAAAAAAGTGAATTTAATTAAATAGTAGTGATACGACTAATATGCATCTCATTTTGGCCATTTTTGGATCTTTCGGGCAGTTTACTTACCATAAAATATTGAAGTCAATTTGTCAAGAAATTAATTATTGTACATTTACTGTTAAATTTAAATTGTCACACGAAAACTAAAGACAACATACACTTTGCTTAATTGGCATTTTCAATTTTGTTTGATTTGGTTAATAGGAGGTATTTTTGCAATTTAAAATGTTAAATAAAAAACTCAAAATATACAAATACGAACTGTTTAAATGTATAAAATACAATAACAAGTTTGAAAATATTTTTCTGGGCCAGACAATATAAAAGGATGTTTAAATTCTTTTACTTTTTATAAATATTACTAAGGAGAGCCACTGGAATAAATCTGTTAAAATTCTCAGAGGCGTACCAAACATCGTGATGTGTCATTTTTCAAAAACTTTTCAGGCCCCAATTAAAACATAATTAAGATACTTTTTGGTCTGTTTGCATAATACTGTAGATGAGTTAGGTAAAACATAACCAAAATTAATCTGGCATTTTGGGAGATTTGTTCTGTTTCGAAGAAAAGAGTACTGCAGTATCGAATGTATTCAGAAATATGAAACAAAGCTCTATCCATATCCATAAATAGTCTAGGAGGAATCGGCGCATGAGTACCGAAAACTATTCCACCTCAATTTTTTTATATGATCCTCTTTAAATTGCCTCCTTAAATTACTGATGATATAAATGCATGTTGTCATGGCGCCACTTGGTGCACTATTGTTTAAACCGAAATTGTTTAAACAATTGCAAGGAATTGGTATTTTTTAACCGGACAAATTTTTTTCATATTCTTTATTGAAATACAAATAAAAAGGTCCTATGACTTTTTACGATAAAGTTAATATTTATGAATTTTTAAAAGTTCGAAAAGTCTTAAATTTGGGTACTTTTGACCCATGAAAAATATATATTAAGAAAAAAATTAAACATAATAAATATATTTTTTAATTTTTTATACAATAGTTAATAATATCTTTAATTGATATTTGAAAAAAATTGATTGTTTATACAGGTTTTGTTGATTTTTTATTAAGCGCCCTCACAAGTATGCGTCCCTTACGATACTTAACGCCGCATCGTCTCTCTGACTCATACGCTGCATCGGCGCCTCTGTATCCTGAATCATTATTTATCATTTATATTAAAAACTAGTAACTTTATCAAAAGTGTTAAAGGAAGCAATTTTATTAATAATTTAATTATCTACAATTTGTTTTTATAAGTTTTCCTCCTGAAATCAATTTTACAAAAGTTATTGGAACCTTATTTTACTTCTAAACGCGCGTAATAAACAATCAAAAAACCTGTATAAACAATAAACTTTTTTCAAATCTCAATTATGGACATTATTAACTATTGTATAAAGAATTAAAAAAATATATTTAATTTTGTTTTAATACATATTTTTCATGGGTCAAAAGTACCCAAATTTGAGATTTTTCGAATTTTTAAAAATTGATATCTTCAAAAATATTAACTTTATACTAAAAAGTCATAGCACCTTTTTTTTGTGTTTCAATAAAGAATATGAAAAAAATTGTCCCGTTAAAAAAACAAATTCTTGCAATTGTTTAAGCAATTTAGGTTTAAACAATATGGCACCAGGTGGCGCCATGACAACATGCATTTATATCATCAATAAGGGAATTTAAAGAGGATCGAATAAAAAAATTGAGGTGAAATAGTTTTCGGTACTCATGCGCCGATTCTTCCTAGACTAAAAAGAAATAATTTTAAAATTTGAGACGCATAATATACAAGTTGGGTTCGAGTATGGCCCTCCATAGGCTCTTTTCACTCCGTAAATACTAAAATCGTTCGACAATTAAATTTGGAGTAAAAAGTGTAATAAGATCACCGTTCGGGTATTTCAGAGTGGAGCTTAAAGAGTTCACTCCAAAAGTCCTACCTCGCTAAGGTGGAGTGCCAGAGTGAACATGCGCACATGTTGATTTTGATTGTTGACAAGTAATGTTTTATCAATTTGTTTGTTTTTTTATATTTGTTTTAATGTTTTTCCCAGCATTTCAGATTCTTGTGGTCTTTAATTTTATCCTTGTTTTTCGATCTTCATGGAATATGTTTCTAGAGGAATTAGAGGAATAAACAAATCCATCTTAAACGCTATCCAAATACTAAACACTATTTAAATATTAAAAATTGAAACCCAAAAAAAAACTTAGCAGACCACAAACCCAAAAAGACTTCTATGTTTTAAAAAATTAAAAAAAGTTAAGTTAGGAGATGACTTTGGCATATGATGCTTCTATAAAAGTACCCTACTACTACTCTTAACACTCTATGGTCACGTGCTTAAACCACCACTCCCACGCCACTCCAACTCCAAAAGATTTCCCGAACCACCACAGTATAAACATCTAACATGAAATATATTCTATATTATTAAATTGTCTTACTTTGCGGAGAATCTCTCGGTCACGTCAATTAGTATATTTCATTGCGCATTTTTTAAGCAATAGTGTAAGTATACATGGTTAGTCAAAAAGTAGTTCTGGTGGTCCACTTTATTTTTTTAAAAAGCAACCACACTTTTTCATTTTATTTTTTAAAAATATATAAAATACATATTACTGCTTAGATTCACTTTTTATTTCAAACCATTTTTACATGTATATGCTCGAAGGTTGCGATCAATAATCTTAGTAGCTTTCCTAGTAACGAAAATTTTGCGGCGCCTTAGAGGATGGTCTGTTCCAAAAAGTTTAACAATAAAAAATGGTAATTAATTTGCATGACACTTTTTATTACGGGAACAGTGTAAAAACGCTCAACCCCTATAAATGCTTGACTAGAAACTCATTCTAGCGTACGTGTAAAAATTTTAAATGGAAAATAAACAGTAGTAAGTATTACAATCCTTGTAAATAAATAGTTTAACTAATATTTATTAAATTAAAAAAGCATTTTTTTAGGAAAATAATAATATCAATAAAATGTAATAAGCATGTTACCTGTTAAAAAACCAAATTAAAGAAGTGCTGCAGTATTAGTCATTTAAGTTATCTATTGTACTGCTTGTGCCAAAAGATAATATATAAAATGACTTTAGTACCAAACTTATTTCTTTTTCATATTTTGTGGAAGGTTATTATTCTTTTATATTAGGTTTAATTGAATTTAAACGCAAAATCCCCAAATAATTTTTTTTTTTGACACATAGTTAACATTTTAAAAGTTATGTCCTGTTGCCAAGTGTTTTGATTTTTACCTTTTTGTTAAATTTAACACATTGTTAAGTCCATTGCTAACTTTAACAACGCGATCGTTACTTGGCCGCAAACTTCATTCCTGTTTAAATACGTATGTCGTTGCTAGTTATATATACAGATAGGAGCTTGTCCGAGATCGGATTTATAACATATACCCCTTTAGAGGCTTAAGGTGTTTTAAAAATTTTCTCTATTTTTTTTAACAAGTTCTGGCAGTAACTAACTAAAAAAGTTTAATTCAGTGATAAACATAGGATTTGCCGCATAAAAATTTTTACGGGTTTCCAATATAATCTCTTACTTTGGAATTTAAAAAAAACATAATTTCACCCATAGCCACTCTGTAACATGAGCTTGCTCAGAAAGAGTGGCTACTACGTCAGGCACTAACATCAGAAATCAGAAAAAAAATACCAATGAACCACTAGTTAATCCCAAGAGGGTACTATTTCCACCTTTGCATATTAAATTAACAATAATAAAGATTTTTTTGAACTACTCCGCATTAACATCCTGGTAATGCCATCCACTACAGCACGTGACCTCCTGTCAGCCCGATGGTCTTCCATCAGAATAGTAATCTTGCCCGATATTGTTTAATCACAAGTCGCACACACTGTATATAAATACCACTAGGTATGTATCTACAAATTACTATAACGTAGGAGCATTGCAAAATTATAAATGGTTTCTTTATGAATACAAAGCAATACCCTTTGTTTAAGGTATGTCGCAAAATTATTTGTTATTAAAATCAAATCAAAAAATAATTATTTTACTTTCACGTCATGTAACAGTTTAAGTTAGATCCAAATTTGTAGAAAACAAAAGTAATTGAATGTCTGAGTATTATAAAATATTTGCAAAAAATTCCTGTGGCAATAAGAATGTTTAATCTAGAACGAAATGGAATAAAGTGAGAGGCAGAATAATAAGAACCTGAAACTTATAAAGCAGAAAGATTATAAAATATAAAACCGATAAAAGTATAAATGCATTAAAAAAAGAAACATAAAACAATAAAGCTTAAAATACCATTTTATTTAATTTTAAAAAGGAAAAGAAAAAAAAATATATGTCGAAATGTAACTGTTTCGGATAAAAACTCAACCAATGCAAGAAAAATGATAAAGCCGGCTACAAAATGTATTAATTTTAAAAACTGATCATGTAAGTAGCATGTACTGCTTTAAATAAAAAAGATAAATAATCTCTATGTTAAATAGATTGTAAGTTTAATAAACAAAAGTGTATGCTAGAAAAGTTAAATTTAAAAAAAAATATTTTACTTTTACTATAAAAGTTTTAGGCACGCTTAGCACTTTTTGTGGGTATTGAATAAGACCGAACCGTCAGACTCGGCTATACAACGCTCATGACGCAGTCGAAAAAAAAGGCAGATACTAAAATATTGCCAAATACATAGCGTATTTGCTTTTTATGGATCGATTTTTTTATCGTCTTGAATTTGAGATTTGCGTATGTTAGATTGTAAAAGGTCTTGGTGAAATTTTCACTCCTGTCTTATCGAACCCATCCTAATTTTAGTCTTTGAAATCACTTTAAAATTTTAGGATCAAAAATCTACTTACGTCATAAAAATAAAGACTGAAATGACGTTAAATAAATATTTTATCTCTGTTGTTAACATTACCCAATACTTGCACCCTGGTGATGATGTGAAAAGATAAGAAT
This sequence comes from Listronotus oregonensis, assembly GCA_019359885.1. NCBI lineage: Eukaryota > Metazoa > Arthropoda > Insecta > Coleoptera > Curculionidae > Listronotus > Listronotus oregonensis. The sequence goes on along the minus strand of JAHBCN010003422.1, from coordinate 34,389 downwards.
TTTGTTTCTGGTTTTCTAATAAATCTAAGGAGGATTGTTCTTTTCACAGAAAAATTATTTGGTCAGATGAATATCGAATAACAAATTGCACTATTCTTAACCGATATAATGAAAGGCATTGAAACTCCACAAATCCCCACATGGTACGCCCTGTTTGTCAACAAGGTCGAATTGGGGTAGATGTAAGTTGAATGCCCCAATTTTGCCCAGCACAGAATTTTAAATAGCCTAAAGACTGAAGAACTGAAAGACAAAAACATTGACAACATTCGAAACGTTATAAACTTTACAAAAGACATTGGCATATATAATAAAATATAATGACAGCAGTACCCTGATTTAATACATAAAATATGCTAATTGGTGCTAAATGGCCTTAGTTGCTGACGCACCTTAATTTAAAATATCTATCTATCTATCTATCTGTTTTTTACTTTAAAATAAACTGATGGTTATTTTAAAGAACATTTAAATGCAAATAGACATCTGTACATACTCCAATCAAGCCTTCTCAATATCCTTGACAATGTTCATTTAAATGAAGTAGTAGAGATATATTTTTAACAAGTTGGCGCCCTTATCAATAATGCTCTTCGAATTTTTAAATACTTACTTTAGAAACCTTTAGAGAGGAACACATGAACCTATATGACCACCATGATTCCCGGATCTGACACCTCCAGATCTTTTTCTTTGGGAGTATTGGAAAATAAAATTTATAAGGAAGTCATCTTAACCCGACTACGACTTAATCAAAGAATTCATAAGGCCTTTGCAAAAATAAAACAAATACATATCATAAATACCCTAAAATCCGTTAAAAAAAAAGAGTGTCAAAAGTGCACTAAAAACATCGAAGCGGCTTTAGAACATTTGCGATGATTCCCGGTATGTTTCTCTTAATTTAAATCTTTTATTTCGTTTTAATGTTTATATGGTTTTTAAATTTACTTTCTTATGGCAACTATTTTTTCTTCTATTTGTATGTTAAAATATATTGTGTAAGGTCTTTCCAGCTACAATGTCAACATAGTTCCGTCCGCAGGGTATTAGCTTTTGTTTCATAGCCGTCTATGGTTTAAAGTAATAAAGTTTAAATAAATCGCATAGAAACCCAATATCATCCAGGGTGTGTTATATTTTTAAAAGGATAATTTTAAATTAAAATATACAGGATATTCAATTTAAAAAAAAATGAGATTATGTCCGATAACTTTTTTACTTGCCCCCGTACACTTATTCTGAAAACGGCAGCTTATTTAAAAATCATTATAAAAAACTTCTGAAAAAAACATTTTTCTGTATTTTTTTTAATTAAAAAAATATAGGATTATTCTGAAATTAACAATTTTGCGATTTTCCCCAGTTTCTCTTAAGCGAGCGAAAATTTTTAAATTTTGATGTTTCCATTTTAAGCAGCAGCTATAAAAGTGTCGAAAATGGGACACCTTGTGCCTGCGAGCATCTATAATTTACAAAACTATGGTACTATGTTGCTGAAAACTGGGTGCCATTAAACTGTCGTGCTCTTTATGGTTCCCGAAAAATTTAATAAACTTTTTCTTAACTGAAACATTGATATATGAGTTTTTGATCCTAGCCAGACTGGAGCCGAATATTGCTTTCGTGAATATATATATTTATATAATAATTATATATATATATATATATATATTATTAAAATAATATATTAATATATATATATATATATATATATATATATATATATATATATATATAATATATATATATATATATATATATATATATATATATATATATATATATATATATATATATATATATATATATATATATATATATATATATATATATATATAATATATATATATATATATATATATATATATATATATATATATATATATATATATATAATATATATATATATATTATCTTGGGACAGTCCACGAAGGCTGATGCCTAAGTACTAACGTACCGTGGGTGCCTTAAGTGTGGTGAGAGGGAGTTTGTTCACATGGGACTTAAATATTTGGAGATTGGGAGGAGAAGGAAAAGCTTCTGCGCGCAGCAGGTTCGACAGTCTTGACACTCTAGGGATAAAGGAACGAAGAAAGCGGGAAGTTCAGGGCCTCTCTAACTGAACTGTAAAAGGATGCATAAAAGTTGCACTACGGGTTGCTCTGTTGGGAGCTGCCAGAGAAGGAATTATACTGGCCAACTCCTCTGAGCAGAAGCCGTGGAAATACCTATAGAAGAGCGACAGATCCCCCACAGCTCGACGGGGGGCAAGAGGAGGAAGCCTTTCTGTGATCGTTGGATTATTAATAAGACGAACGGCTCTTCTTTGAATGGAGTCCAGAATGCTAAGTGTTGTAGGGGACGCCATTCCCCAGACATGAGAACAATATTCTAAAGAGGGTCTAATTTGAGATACATACAGAGTGTACAGATTGGAAGAAGAGAAATATTTTCTGGCTCGGAAGAGGAATCCAAGCTTTTTTGAAGCTGCCGAGACTATGGATGTAATGTGTTTGTACCAGTTAAGGTTATTCTCAGAAGTAACGCCGACAAGATTAAACGACTCTTTGTTCTGCAGAACTTGGCCGCTCATATGTAAGGGATGAGTATTTGCAGACTTTTTTCGCGACAGCGAACATGACTGTGTTTTCGAGGCATTAAACTGAACAAGATTTTTGGCGCCCCACTCCAAAATAAGATTGAGGTCTTGTGAAAGAGATATCTGCATTGACCTGCGCTTGTTTTCAAAATCAGAATCACACGGTGGCTTATGAAATTGAATGCTAGAGTGGAGGGTACTATCGTCAGCAAAACTATGAATGGGATTGATTGTGGAAGAGAGAAGATCGTTAATGTGTAGAAGAAACAGCGTGGGTGCCAGCACTGAGCCCTGGGGCACCCCGGCATTAATTTGGTAGAAACTGAAGGAATGACCATCTACACTAACTGATATACGTCGATTAGAAAGGAAACTGGAAAGCCAAGAGCAAAGCTTAGGTGGAAGACCGTAAGAAGGAAGTTTGTTAAGAAGCCCATCATGCCAGACCTGATCGAAAGCTTTGGATATGTCAAGAGCAACGATCTGGGATTCACCAAGAAACTCAAGGGACTTGTTCCAGTCGTGTGAGACAAAGGAAAGAAGATCAGCTGTGGATCTACTGTGACGGAATCCATATTGTCTATCATGTAAGATCTTATGTTTTTCCAGATACTTTAAGATTTGGGAATTAATGAATTTTTCCATTACTTTGCAAACAACTGAAAGAAGAGATATAGGTCTATAGTTGGAAGGGAGAGTTTTGGATCCTTTTTTGGGGACAGGTTGCACACACGCAGCTTTCCAACTCTCCGGGAAAATGCCCGTGTCGTAAGAGATTCGAAAGAGGCGAGTTAGGATGGGTGCAAGCTCGGGAGCACATTTTTTAAGACGATTGCTGGTATGCCATCCAGCCCAGACGATTTTTAGTATTAAGAGAAGAAAGAATACGCTTGATCTGTTTGACTTTAAAAATTATATCGGACATTTTATGAGAAACAGGGGCAACTGTTGGAAGAGGAAGATTAATAGGAGGATCAAGCGTAGAATTGGCAGCAAATTGTTTGGCAAATAGTTCGGCTTTTCCTTTGGAGGTAGAGACAATTCCATCTTCAGAAATTAGGGGTGGAAAAGAATTTGTGCAAAAGTTTTGACTAATATTTTTGGCAAAGGACCAGAAAGCTTTACTGCCATTCGAGCAAGATAGAACTTTATCTTTTATCCGATTGTTAAAACGGTCTTTTGCTTCTGAGATGGTTTGATTATACTGATTTCTTGCTTCGATGCTAGCCTGCCGATTTTCGGGACAGGGGTTTTGAGGAGAAACTTTTTGTAGGCTTGAATTTTTAAGTAGCTGGCTTTATCAAGGATTTAGACAACCACGGTTTGTGATTTGAAGTTAGTGGGGTTCTTTTAGTGTGGGGAATAGAGGTATCAATGCCCAGGTGAATTGTTTGGTAATTTGTTTGCATATTTCGGAAGGATCGTGAGTAGAAAAGCAGGTAGGATACCAAGGGTAGCTGGCAAAGAAATCTCTCAGACCATCCCAGTCGGCCGAGTTGTAGTGCCTCTCTGTTAATATCAATTCAAATAATCTAGAATATACGTACAGCTTTTGTCTAGTACAAAAAGTATACTTTGAATTTTATAAAAAAAAATATTTTTATATGTATTTTAAAGAACCAATTCAATTTAATTAATTTTTTTTTTTAATATTTATGAAACTAAATTCTACTATAAGCTAAACAATTTTTAATAAATATTCTATAGAATTGTATCGTCATATCGGTATCAAACGCATGCTGAAAAATTTTTGATTTAAAGTCGTGTGTTTTATTAAATGTTTAATGTCAAATAAGAAGGTAAAGAAGAAGACTAATAGGATTAATAGAAAGGTTTAGCTTCATATAAATTTTTAAAGGATTAGTATTTTCATTTACCATCTCAATACTAAATTTTACCTTTTTCATTAAACAAAAATTGATTTGTAAATTTAAAATTATTATTTAATTTTTTATTTAATTATATTTTTTTAAATATTTCTCTGTTAGGTTCAATTAAAAATTTAAAGAAAGGTCAAAGCAAAAAATATACTCGAATTAATGAACAATTAATTTTATATTTTTTAGAACCAATTCAATGGACTTTGTTTTTTAATATTTATGACACTAGAAAGATTAATTCCTATAAGCTAAACAATTTAAACAGTGTTCTGCAGAATTTACTATTGGGTATGAAACGCACTGAAAAAATTTTAAACCCCATTATATGTTTAAGTCCCCCGGGTTTGGCTAATGTTTTAATATTTACAAGGTTTAGTCATTAAATGTCGAACGGTTTGTTTCTGCTGGGGAGAGTTCGATTGATTTTATTCTGTCATTTGGAAATATTGATATGTGAACTGATTTAAATATTCATTCTTTAAATGAACCATTATATGGTAGAATAATTTTGGTCCAAGCAAAAAAATGATTTTTGTTTTATTTAAACAATAATTATTGCCCCTTGCTGTGCATAAATTTAAACAATTACTGAGGGCATCCAATTAATCCAATTTTATTTTTATTTATTTATTTATTTATTTTTTTTTTTTTGTTTAAAAGCTCAAGATCCCTAGTATATTTGAAAAGAAATCATATCTCTGCACTTATTTTAAACGTTTTAGTGTGGGCTTGCTTTTTGTTAGCAATGCCTATAGCTATTCTGCCAAAACAAGTTGTGGACAAAAATCTAAAAAAATGCCATTTTTTGTTTTTTTTTCCATTTACTTTTTGCGTTTGTAACGCAATGCATTTTTTTTATTGAACTGTATAAGGGTCATTCAAAAAGAAAGTTTCAATCTACACAAAAAAGCTTTCCACACATTTTTGCTAAAAACATATGGATTTTGAGATAATTTAGACTTTTTAATATGATATGTGATAACAAATTAACTCCATTCTTAAAAACACAAGGCTAAGTTTAATAGCACTTTGTATTTTTTTTTTAATTTAAGCATCCCAGAACCATGATTGACCATGATCAATTATAAAATTGCTCTTACGAATCTGTTTCTTATTACTTTTTTTATTTGATTATAGTTAAAAGCCTATAACTGACTGATAGTCTAGGAGGAGTCGGCGCATGAGTACCAAAAACTATTCCACCTCATTTTTTTTATACAATCCTCTTTAAATTGCTCTACTGATGATATAAATGCATGTTTAAACCAAATGTTTAAACAATTGCAAGGAATTGTTATTTTTTAACCGGACATTTTTTTATATTCTTTATTTAAATACAAATAAAAAAAGTCCTATAACTTTACACGATAAAGTTAATATTTTTTTATGAACTTTTGAAGGTTCAAAAAATCCCAAATTTGAGTACTTTTGACCCATGAAAAATATATTTAAAAAAAAATAGAATATAAAAAATATTAATTTTTTATTTTTATACAATAATTAATAATATCCTTGATTGAGATTTGAAAAAATGTCATTGTTTATATCTGTTTTTGGATTGTTTAGTACGCGCGCTTACAAGTAAAATAAAGCTCTAATAACTTTTGTAAAATTAATTTCAGAAAAAAAAAATTTTAAAACAAATTGTAGATAATTTAATTATTAATAATATTGCTTTCTTTAACACTTTTGATTAATTTAATAGTTTTTAAGATAAATGATAAATAAAAGAGGCCGATGCAGCGTATGAGTCAGAGAGACGGCGATACTTAAAGGTAACGCATACTTGTGAGCGCGCGTAATAAAAAATCAAAAACCATATATAAACAATTAAAAAAAAAATCTCAGTTAAGGATATTATTATCTATTGTATAAGAAATAAAAAGTAAATATGTTTTTTTTTTAAATATATTTTTCATGGGTCAAAAGTACCCAAATTTAAATTTTTTTAAACTTAACAAACTCATATTTCGAAAAATATTAATTTTATCGTAAAAAGTCATAAAGCCCTTTTTATTTTTATATAATTAATAAATATTAAAAAAATTGTCCGGTTGGAAAATAGCATGTTGTTTAAACCATTTCGGTTTAAATAATATGGCACCAGGTTGCCCCATGGCAACATGCATTTATATCATCAGTAGGGCAATTTAAAGAGGATCATATTAAAAAATTAAGGTGGGATAGTTTTTGGAACTCATGCTACTATTCCTCCTAGACTGTGAAAAAGGATATATTTAAATTAACATAAATGGTCAATAAAAACACCGCATTGTTTAATCTAAACTTTTTTTTATTGGTACCCTATTTGGCTTAATTAAAGTACGCCTGACTGTGTTTAAATCCAATTTTCAAACACGCGCGTGTTTTAAGGTTTACCATAGTACATCAATCAAAAACACAATAAATATGAAGTGTAAGATGACATTGCCAATCTTTAATCTTGAATTTTGGCACATGTCAGGCATTTAAATAAATATATTGATCTACTTTATAACGTCAAATAAAATATTACTATAACAAATGTTTTAAAAGCTTTAAAAAAAAGCGTAAAGTATTTGTGGATAACTGTTAAAACACTTGCTCTATTGGCGCGTGTTTTAAACACCTTAATATCCACTTACACTTTAATATACTATTTTAAAACGAAGCTTTTTGATTTTCTTTCAATATTATTCATTTAAATTATTAGCTTATATATTATTTGGAATTTCGGTATTGAAAAAAAATTATGTGTAGTAACCTAAATTACGTATTAAATAAGTATAATAAACAATTAGTATAAAATTTTTGATTTGCCTCTGGCAATCGTTGGGCAACGTTCTAATCCACTAGTTTTCGTTTCCCGCTCTAATCTTTAATTTTAATTTTGTAAACAATTATTACTTTTATATTAAGTTAAGGTGTATTATTCTAAAATTATTTGTCAAGTTGCATTGAACCAATAGTTTTTCGCGACATTTTTAATTACATTTTTTTTTTAATTTATGCGCTAATTAAATTAAAAATAAAACAAACAAACCTGTCAGTTTTTCTTTCGGTAATGGAAAAATTTAAATTGAACTTATAAAACGATAAATTAAACCGTCGTATCATCCGCACCGATAATTTTTTAATTCTTTATGAGATGAAGAACCCACTGACACGATAAAATACATACATAAAATATTGTAAAAGTCGCGATCCAATCGTCAATGCAATGATCGAGACAGGTATGGCAGTAAAAGTACCCGAAAGGTCGCGGAGTCGGTACCACCACAATTTTAGCAGCACTCGGACATACTAAAGCACCTACCTGTCGCGAGACTGCTTATATTAGCTCATTATGCATAATATTTGGCCTCTAAATCATTAGTTCATACATTTTATATGCGGATTATCCTTTTATGTTTGCGACTTTAAATGCTCGCGAGATCTTACACTATCATACCAATAACAATAAGAGTCCAGAAATAAAAAATTCCTGTTAAATATCTTTTATTTCATACTGTACCTTAATATACTACATTACGTTGTCAGTTTGAGTTCAGGAATGATACATTACATCACTAGGCCTGTAAAGTAACTTTTCCGGACTGAAACTAAAATTTAGTAATTTTTCTAACACGGGGTTAATTCTGAACAATTTTTACTATGCAAATTACAATAAAATTACTTATAAACGTTAACGGCGATACTGCAGTTTGAATGAATTATTTGAAATCCATTTTATTCTTATTATTAATAAAAAGGACGCTAAACTAACAGACAAGACAATTACAATCAACAAGCTATTTTGTTACTATAAGCAACCAATTTAAAGATAACTATATATTATTGTAGCTCTACGTTCACACAAATTATCTTATTTTGACAATACTGATACCTTCATATTATTCGAATATTCACACTTACATTTACTTATCAAAAAAAGATAAAACAGTATGAAATAAAACGTTGTACCGTACACGGCCGTGAAATGTTATTAAAGTATTCGTCTAGAAATTCCGGACTCGGCTTCTCTCTCCTTGTCCGTAAACATCTAGACTTATACCTTAATAGACAATTTCCCGGCCTTTTAACATAAATTACTATTCTTGAAAATATTTTGACATAATTTCCATTTAAGGTTCGGATCTAACCCTTTAAATCTGACGTCAGACCAAAACGACTTGCGATTGGTCGTGACGACACTATGCAGGACGCCTGGGCCCAGTGTTGCTACCATTTGAAAATGTATACTTTTTTGGTAGATTTATCTCAGTTTTTTTGTAATTTTCCAGTAGACAAACTTTTACAAACTAGACCCTAGTGTAGCAAACTTACTTCCTCCATACAGAAATGCAAATAGTTTGTCAGATAATATTGAAAAGTTCTAAAAGTCATTTTCACTAATTCATCTGTTCAACATGCTTCTGAGACGTCTACCACCAGTGCTACCTAAACAAAAAGAAAAATAAGTTTAAAGAAAACAATACTACTATTTTGTTATTTTAGTTCGGGAGGCCACCGCAAAAAAAAACAAGCCTATAAGAGATACGCACGAAACATTTTTTTTATATTACTATGAACAATAGTCAATTCAAAGCCTCACTGCTGCCTCAGCTCAGCGGGTTCAAATTGCTTTTTTTATTTAAAAAAAATGTTAAAAAATTGTTTTTTTTTAATAACTCGAAAACTATTGATTTAGGGAAAAAAGTATGCATTCAAAATTGATGGTCTAAAACGTAATTTTTTATATTTTTTTGTGGTCCTTTTAGTTTTTTAAATATTAACGATTTAAATTTTAAATAAAAACACAACTATCTTAAAAACTAAAAGAGTTACGAAAAAATGTAAAAGGCAAAAAATATGCCTTTTAGTATGTTCTATAAAAAAGGTTTAAGACATATTTTTTATAAAATATGTATTATAGGTGATATAAGCAAAAAGGTGATTTTGGCCCTTAAATATTGCGCCTATAACAATATTTTTTTCTAGTACAAGTAAGTGTACTAGCACCGATCCATTTAAAAATTAATTCAAAATGTTCTATTCATTGAATGAAAAAACCAATACACATGTGCCTTGAGGCTATGTAGGATAACCTGGTGGCACGGATATTTTATTTATTTATTTATTTATTTTTTGGTTATATACCTGACAGGACGCTTAACATTTTTTGATCTCCTATGCTACTATTTGTATAGCTCATCGTTTAAATATTTTTATTGTCAATTTAAATATTAATATCACTAATTTTTTAAAAGACAGTTACTCGCTAGGAATGACCTTAAGAAAATTTTTATCATAATTTTAACATATTTTATTTTTATATACTTTATTTAGTATTAAACTTTTAAAACATTTATCTTATTAAGCTATCTACTTCTTCTAGGCTTAAAGTCATTCTTATTTAAATTATGGTATTTACCCATTTATTTACTACTTTAAGATATGATTAAATTAAAGTTTAAACAATTATTCAACTGAAAAAAAACTATAAAAAATATGTTTTCATGTTAAAAATATCATTAAAATTTTCTTAAGATCATTCTGAACGAGTAACTGTCTTTATAAATTAGTAATATTATTATTTAAATCGATAATAAAAATATTTAAACGATGAACTATACCTACACATAGAAGCATAGAAGATCGAGAAATGTTAAGCGTCCTGTCAGGTATATAACAGCCAGATAGAGGACGCACTTTTTTTTTCAGTTAAATAAAATTTAAATTTTATTTTATTTTCAAGTGGATATGTATGGGTACAGTTTTTGGACCAAAAAAAAATAAATAAAATATCCGTGCTACTAGGGTATATCCCCCATTGCCTCGAGGCACATGTGTATTAGTTTGTTTCATTCAATAAATAGAACATTTTAAATTAGTTTTGTAATGGATTGTAGCTGGTATACTTACTTGTACCAAAAAAATATTGGTATTAGCGAAATTTTTAATGACCAATATCACTTTTTTGCTCATATCTCCTTTATTACTATTTTATTGAAAATATTTATGTAACTATTTTTATAGAGCTAACAAAAAGTCATACTTTTTGTTCATTACATTTTTTCGTAACTCTTTAAGTTTTTAAGATATTTGAGTTTTTATTTTAATTTTAAATCGTTGATATCTCAAAAACTAAAAGGGCTACAAAAAAGTTTATAAAAAAAACTAACGTAGTTTTATTACGTATATAATTTTGACTATATACCATTTTTTCCTAAAATCAGTAATTGTCGAGTTATATTTAAAAAAACCGGTTTTCACAATTTTTTTTAAAGTAAAAAAAATGCAATTTGAACCCGTCGAGCTGAGGCAGCAGTGCGGCTTTCAATTGGCTATAGTTCATAGTAATATAAAAAAATGCGGTTCTCTTATAGGCTTGGTTTTTTGCGGTGGCTTCCCGGACTATTTGTCAGAGGCACCTGTTTTAGCTCTATAATATTTCAAAGTCTTACCTTATTCACCAAAAATTAATTTGAAGCTATCTGTTTAAAAAATCTTCTATTAGTCCAGGGCATTTAAATCAAAATCGCCAGCAGATATCGAGATGCGGTTTTTTGCATTGTGTTCAGGAAGGTCCCAGAAAACGACTCTAGGAAGTCTGGTTCATGCATTTTTTTGAAAAATGCCTTCGGGGCCGGAAAATGCATTTTCCAATTGCATCATTACTTGCACCATTATAGGAACGACTGCAAACTCGGAAAAATCGTTACTCGGGGGGTTTTCGGAACTGCCGAACTCAATTCTGGCATTAGAATTGCCCGGGTGTGCTCGGGGATGGCTCTGTGGGGGTGTCCGGGGGGTGAATTGGGGGAGAAATGGCAACATGCCTGAAAATCGCTCCAAACTCGTTACTCGGGGGGTTTTCGAGGCTGTCGAACTCGATTCTGACATTAGAATTACCCGGGTGTCCTCGGGGGTGGCTCTGTGGGGTGTGTGGGGGGTGAATTGGGGAAAAAATGGCAGCATGCCTGAAAATCGCTCCAAACCTGTTACTTGGGGGGTTTTCGGGGCTGCCGAACTCGATTCTGGCATTAGAATTACCTGGGTCTGCTCGGGGGTAGCTCTGTGGGGGTGTTCGGGGTGTGAATTGGAGAAGAAATGGCAGCGTACCTGAAAATCGCTCCAAACTCGTTAATCGGGGGTTTTCGGGGACGCCAAATTCATTAATAGCACTAGATTTTCCCGGGGGCACTCTGGGTTCCCCTGTGGGCTTGTCTGGGGGGGGATTGCAGCGTCCATGAAAATATAAATAATAATATAATATAAAATATACTTAAATAAATAAAAAACAGAAAATCAATAATATTTCTGCTTTCAATGGAAAACAGAAAAGTCTCTTATTGATAAAGCAATTATTTGTCAACAAGAAACTATAATTAATTTTCTGCTATAAATATTTTCATGTTTTGGTTTTTATGGAAATATATTTTGATTTTGTAAAAAAAAAAAAAAAATATGTTTTGATTTTGTAAAAAAAATAAAAATGCCTGTAGAAGTCATATAATTGTTGGTTAATTTGGTACATTTTAAAAAATTGCCCTGGCAATATGGTCCCGCGAGTTTGGAGCGATTTTCAGGCATGCTGTCATTTCTCCCCAATTCACCCCCCGGACACCCCGACAGAGCCACCCCCGAGCATACCCGGGTAATTCTAATGCCAGAATCAAGTTCGGCAGTTCCGAAAACCCCCCGAGTAACGATTTCCGAGCGATTTTTCCGAGTTTGCAGTCGATCCTATAATGGTGCAAGGAAGGATGCAATTGGAAAATGCATTTTCTGGCCCAGAAGGCATTTTTCAAAAAATCCATGAACCAGACTTCCTAGAATCGTTTTCTGGGACCTTCCTGAACACAATGCAGAAAACCGCATCTCGATATCTGCTGGCTCAAAATATTTCCGCTATTTTTCCTAACTTCCCTGGACCATATATTCTCCCTTAAAAATGTGTTGGATTTTTGGGCTTAAACCCCACATTTTGGGCATAAAACTATCATCATGCGTAAGTAAGGGCTATTTAAAATGCATAATTTTGTAATCTTAGTAATACTCATAAATAAACGATCGCTCAAAAAATATATTAAAATTTAACTTTACTTCAACTTTTAATCGAAAAAAGTAACTTCGACCATATAATTTCCTAAACTTTATTATTCACAAAAGGCCTTATTTCGTTTTTTAATGTGGAGATTCTCGATAACAAAAGTAATCCAATATAAAAACCCGTCTTGTGGCTTAACAGTGACGTAAGCAATATAATGATATGTGTTTTTATTTACGTCAGTCTCAAGACAGTTTGACTATAATATTTATATAGGTACATTGTTTTTTACAAGAACGTCATCATAAAATATTGTTACGGACTTAGTTTTTAGTTAATACAAGTGTAAAAGGTTAGAATTATTTTATTTGGGTTAATAATTTATTAAAAATAGGTTACCTTAGTTTTTCCCTTTTTCGACGGTCATTGCGGATTATCCTGAGGGCGCTGGAGACATCCATTTTCACTTTTCTTACATCCTGTAGTAAAAGAATTCTTCCAGCTACTTCTAGACTTTTATATTCTTTTCCACTTTACTATAAAAAGCACGAGGAAAGTCCACACGGGCCAGTTCAGTTTTGTCTTCCGTCGAGATAAGAAGTTGACAGACATTTAAAGGTTAAACAGTTGTCATTATTACGTTACGTTGAAGTGTTACCATAGAAACGTTTGTAAACCTGATATCCAATAAAAAGGTGTAAAATCAGGATCCGTGTTTTTATACGGCGTGTCACGGAACCATATATTTTATTTCATTTTCTTTGTAAATTTTATTTAAAAGTTATAGAAAATACTTTACGAATAATTAAAAGTAATATATACCAGAAGCAATTTATAAATTTTTATTAAAATATCTATATATCGATTGTCATAAAATTTTCTTTTTTTTTATTTTTACATAGTAATTTGTGAAAATGACTTATCAACATTTTAAAAAATTTGATATGATATTAGCATATACTTATAATAAACCAATATACTGATTACATTGACATATAATTGAAGCCAAGAAAGAGAGAAAGGCATATTCGACGTCCCATTTAATAACGTATATGTCCATCTGAAGATGGAGTCAGCATATCTACGCATGCTTTAACAGCTCTTTTTGGATTGGTGAACAACCGAACGATCGATAAACGTTGTGATGACCAGCCAATAGGATGTTAGAATTTTACTCATGCGCAGTTGGAAGTTCTCCATCGTGAAATAGACTTATGAAAAATTTATAATATGTTTGGTAGTGCTATCTCTCTGTTGGCTTCAAAATATCATCACACAGCATATGAGACGTTATCAGTAAGTATATTGGTTTATAAGTATATGGATATTAGTTTATATTGAAAGTAGTGATGGGCATAATCGGATTATTTTAAGAATCGAATTATTGAATTATGAATGATTTCAATAATCGGATTAATTGATAATTCGAATTATTTAATTATTTTATTTTTTTAATCATTTGAATTTTAAATTCTTGATTTCTGAATGAATATGTAACACAAACACTAAATATTATATACAGTTTGTCAAAAAAGTCCCGGACCCCTTAATAATTTGTCAACGGGGATCCTGGACTTTTTTGACACTGTATAATATATATTATTATTATTATTTTAGTAAGTATATTTTCCATTTGCTATAATTTTTATGGTAATTTTTTACTTACCGGGCCCACGGCCGTTTTATTGAAATTTTGTATACCGGGGATTTTTGGGGCGCTGATCACGAATCTGAAGTCAAATTTTGTCGGACTCTGCTAGTTTTTGAGTTATAACTCCCCACTCGAACCTAACCTGCAAAACTTTCCAAAAATTTCTCCTTTTTAAAACTGATTAAACTAAAAATGGAAGATTATCGAAATACACTTATTATTTTATAAGATAAATTTAATTTCACCTTCATTTAACAAATATTTTTAATAAAAAAAGCACAACAAGCACTTCCGAAAAATATTATTTTTACTTTTATATAAATTTCAACAAAATTGTATAGAGATTTTAAACTGTTTTATGTTGGTACGCCAGGGACCCGCGAAACAATTAAATGGCCTACTTTATAAATTTTAATTATTTTTGTTTTTTTGCGATTTCATTTTAAAAAATAAGCGCATTCAATTGTTTCGCGGGTCCCTAGTGTACCAACATAAAATTGTCTAAAATACCTAGACTATTTTGTTGACATTTATAAAAGTAAAAATATTATTTTTGGGAAGCGCTTGTTGTGCTTTTTTATTAAAAATAATTGTTAAATAAAGGTAAAATTAAATGTATCGTATAAAATAATAAGTATATTACCATAAAATCTTCCATTTTGGGTGTAATCAGTTTTAAGAAGGAGGAATTTTAGGAGTTTGTGCAGATGTGAGGTTAGGTTCGAGTGGGGCGTTATAAGTCAAAAACTAGCAGTGTCCGACAAAATATGTCTTTAGATTCGTGATCAGCGCCCCAAAAAACCCCGGTATACAAAATTTCAATAAAATCAGCCGTGGGCCCGGTAAGTGAAAATTTGCTTTTTTTATAATTAAGTTGTGCTCCCTATTTACATAAATATATACTTTACCATTAAAAAACTAAATTTTATTCGTTATAACATGTTATTATTTATTTTTCGCGACGCGTAATTAATTCTGTGGAATCAGGTTATTTTTCGTAATTCAAATTAATTCTGAATAATCGCATGACAGCGATTATTTCAATAATCGGATTATCGATTATTTTTAATTCGAATTATCCCATCACTAATTGAAAGTGGAAAAAAACGAAGAACAGCCGCAAAGTTCGCTGTCGGAAAGACGCAACCCTTGAAAAACATACTTCGACCACTGGAACATAATTTAAAAGCATTCAATTATTCTACAAAGACGAGATAAAAAATTTATAATAAAGAAAAGAAGAAAGATGAAGAAATAAACGTGTTAGGATTTGTCAAGGCTCATAGTCAGGTAAGAATGTGAGAGCTTTGAATAGTAGTAGCTCAACTTTTGTTGTTATAAGTGAGTTTTAGGCGCGTTTAGCACTTTTTGTGGGTATTGACTGAGACTGAACCTTTAGACCCGGCTAGCAACGCTCATGATGCAGTCGGGAAAAAAAGTCAGATAGTAAAATATGACCAAAAGCTTAGTGTATTTGCTTGTTATGGATCCATTCTTTTGTCATTTTGAATTTAAAATTTGCGGATGTTAGATTGTGAAAAGTTAATAGGAAATCTGGTCTTGTAAAGAAAGCAAACCGAAAATATAGCAGGTAAAACCTTATGATGTATCAAGAAAACTATAATCTTCGATTTTCATTGTCTTTATTTGTTAACTGATACACAACGTTTAGGTTATCAAATCAAAATCAAGAAACAAATAAAGACAATGGAAGTCCAAGATTTTAGCGTTATTAAAACCATAACATTGTCTAAAACTTTCAAGAAAACGTCTTATGATGTATGTTCAAGTCAGGAGGTGCACGTTAAGCCACACACATTAAGAAAATAAGGAAAAGATGCTCGGGCTTGTCTTTAGGTATTTAAATATTTGTTTTACCAAACTGTGCAGGCCTCCAACCATAACCTACTACAGGAAACCTTGCCGCTTGGCCGTGCGAACAACCATCCTAGAAAAAAAGAAAAATAGGTGTATAAACTTTATCTCCCTCTTTCTCTCTCACTTTACATGCAGATTGATCTGAGAAGGGGCTTTATATACCCCACTCTATGTGGTAATTGGTGTGCGGGGTGTTTATCCTTTCCCACCAACCGATCTCGTACGCTTGTTTGCACGGCCGAGCAGTCTCTAAAACGTATATGCTCGAAGGTGCAGGCCCCCGGCCTGACCTGTGCATTTTTTTCCTCTATGTGTGTGCCAGGCAAGAAACAAATTTTTATTATTTTCTTGAAATCAGATTGCCGCAGCTAAAAAAGAACTAAGAGCTGTTTTTTGTAGAAAATGTAAGGTATTAGTTAAAATAAATATTAAAAAGCCAAACAAATAGTGGTGTGCTATACTTTTTACAAAAATGTTAGAGTAAATGTGTTTAGTTGCGCCACTGCTAAGTGCTAGGGTTAAAAAATCCAGGCACATACCACTTTTGGCATTTATTTCACTCTCACAGTAATCAATCCATTAGCTCTTATGTCTATGTCTATGTGTCTTTTGGTGTACGAAAGGATTGTATATTTTAATTTTCTGTTTTTTCATTGCAACTCGGCATTTTTTAATAAATTTTACATTAACTCCGATAATTCGAAAGTTTGCTGCATTGCAGGCTAACTTAATGTATACAAACAAATCACAACATGGCGAATTTGGATCGGCGCAGTTAGAATACGATTTTTGGTCACGCTATCGCACACACCTTGTTTCTCTACATCATGGTGGTAACGAACTCTTTATTTCCAAGGCAAGTTAACTAATTATCAGTAGCACTAGAGATTTTTTTCCTCATCTTAAAATAAAAAGGCTGGCATTTCTGGCTCCGAGTGGTGCATGATGACAGCTAACTCGCTCTTATACGTGCAACCTAGAATATCCCCTGAAACTCCTATCTCTTCTAGAATCATCGGTAGCTTTGCCTATTTACATCTTAAAAATTGGTGCAGCGTACCACCAATGCTCTAATCGCTTGAGACAATACTGGCTAGTTAGTTAAAAGTAACAGAAACATTTAAAAGTAAGTAAAAGATTAAAATATCTAGTTTATAGAACTGTTATCGAAAATCTTTCTGGAAGAGGGGGAGATGTCGCCAACACACTATAAGATTTTTTTTATCTTTATGACAGCTCACGAAGGATTATTATATATGTATATTATATCCTACGGATTATATATACATATATAGACCTAAGTACCAAAGTACCGTGAGTGCCGGGTTTTCCGGTGTTTAACCCATTTCATCCCAGTTGTTCCGTCAACGTTGTCCAAGCACTGAAACATGAAAAATATTGTTTTACGCACTTTTAGACAACGCGGTAGTGCCACCACGGACGTTATTTTTAAATAACTACTACCTAAAGTGTCTCTCCGGCACTGGGAATCGAACCCGGATCGACGGGCCCGCAGTCCGAAACTCTGACCACTACGCTACCGGAGACACATAAGATAATATATAAGAAGGTATTCATCCAGTTCCGCAATGCATGATGGAAAATGTGTCAAGCGGTCGCGCCACCACGAGTGTGTCTTGCACACTAAAGTATGTTTATCCCAACTTCAGCAATAATAAAAATAGGGATAACAATACTTTAGTGTGCAAGATACACTCGTGACGGCGCGACCGCATGACACATTTCCCATCATGCATTGCAGGATGGGAATACCTTTTTATATATGTCTTAACACACTGGACCTTGTCTCTAAGGGGAATCATTGCGTTTTAGTTGAAGCTCGAGGCATGCACGGTTGCATTGAAGTTGTCAGCGGGCGAATACCCCGAGCGCGCCGATTTTCTCGGTGTCCAAATATTGTGAGCGGGTAAACGCGAATTGACACTACAGACTGATCTTGATAAATTGATATTCGAATTATCCCCAGTGCCCTGATGATGACGTCACCTACTCGATACCTGGCCTACCTGCTCTACCGAGCGTCAGAGCGAACTCAGCCTAGATACGTTACTGATTTTCACCACCGCCAAAAATTTATATATTCTCCCATTGCCACTTCAAGATAAGTAAAAGCACGTGTAGCTTAATTAAAATTCAGTTATTTATTTAAAAAATTACGTTTTATATGTATGCTATCTGGTAAATTCCTAACAATCCTGTTGCGCAAAGCATGATATAAACTGCTAAAATTAAATTTAATCTTTTAAAACAACAACAAAAAATATTTGTAATATTGTGCAGTCATATAGTTTTATTAGGCAAAATGAATTAACACGTAACGTCAGCCTTTTGCCCTATATATGTAAAGCTAGATATACCTACATATTCATTGAAAACTTCTAGAAAACATATAAAAACGGAATAAAATACAGAAACTTTTACTACTAATATGATAAAATGATTAGTCAAGTGCAATTATAACGGTTAACGGTTTTCCAAGATGACATATGAAACAATTTACCCACTTATCATTAGTTATCGGATATTTATTTTTATATTATTTTCACGCTTGCGAGGCTTTAATAACTCTGGTGTTGACAAGTAAAAAGGAAAACTAACCTTAGTTTAACGTTGACAGATTAAATGTTTTTTCTGACTATAAGTTTTTAAAATTCAAAAAATTTACTAGTTTACATGTTTTAAAAATTGTTTTTCCTTACTTCTCTTCATTTTAAGGAGTTCTAAAATTGTAAAAACTATATTTCTTATCGGTACAAGTTATGACATTTTCTTAAGCGAAAAATTTTAACCATTATCACAAATAGGTTATAGTTGGTGCATTTTGTAATAAAATAAACAAAGAGAATATTAACGCAAAATGATTATAAGGAGTAGTTTTACCCTAAGTAAGCTTTTAGTGATCCACTCATCAAAAACAGGAAAAAGCGGTAAATATAGTTGTTAAAATTCGAAAGATATGATCTGATTGTTATTTAATAATTTTAGGTTTGTTTGGCCGTAATATATGCCAATTGACTCGATCACAACATGAAAAAATATTTTATCTGTTTGAATTGAATTTAAAAGGAAATTATCCTAAAAATCGATTTTTCTCTAAGGATTCCAAAACTGTTCCGATAATACCAAAAACCACAGTTGATGACAGTAAAAATGATAAAGACTTAGAAAAGAAAGAAAAGGTGGATAAATTTCCCAACTGTACTTAAAGTTATAGCTCCAGGTTTAAAAACTGATAATGCCACTCAAGCATCAACACATGCAACAATAGAAAAAACTATTAAAGAACAAAGTTTAGAAAATTGTACACCTCCAGAAAAGCCAAAAATAACAGCAAAACTAAAGGAAAAAATAATAGCTACTGTTACTGCAGAAAAAAAGGCAGATTCAAAAGATCAGTCTGGTAAGTACCTGATTGGCTCAGCTTTACAGGACAAACTATGGTTGCTTTAAAATAAATAATTATTTAAAATGAGGTTAGAAATTTCAAAATCCTATAAAGTAGACTTTGGCATAAATGAATCCTTAACATAAAATAAGTATTGAAAATAAATGGTCTTATTTAGTATGTACACCATGATCTATACAAATATTCCATAGGCAGTTAATGTCTCGGTTAATGTAGATTAAAAATTAATCAAAATGCTTTGACTTAAATAAATAAAAAACATTTTTCATTTTTGTGTTATTAATTATGTTGTCCTACACTTCTAGTAGTGCAGTATAAAAATTCTTTAGGTGGGAGATATACAGTTTTAAATTTAAAATTAAAAGAGCTACTTTAAATTGAAGGCATTTACTAGTAACATGTACAAAAAATGTCAAAATTGGGTTGTCTCTATTATACTGATGATTTGATTGGTTCAGCTGAGAAATCTCTCTTTAGAACCCGATTCAGAAAAGTCTTCTTTTATTTTTTTTAGCAGTTTATGGAGGAATTAAATTTGCAAGATGCAGTTAACCTAGATAAATTATTTGACAAAATTATGTGAGTTAAAGAATCTATTTTTAAAAAAATATTTGGCATTCTTACACAACTAGCTAAAAATGGTCATTTATTTTTTAATTACAACAGGTCTTGAAAATTTATTTGTAAACGTATTTTTTCTTTAATAAAAATTAAGTGGGGGGAATTAATTAAATCTGCTCTGCTAATTCGGAGAAAAGCTGCTTAGATTTTTGTTAGATAATTAAAGACAACAAACGACTTTTGGATGCAGCTAAGAACCAAAACAAATATAAATACACTCTTTTTTTTAATAATAAAAATATGTTTTTTTCTATCCAAGAATACATTTTCTGTTAATTTTTAGAAAATGTTACAAGTTTAAGTATGTTGTTTTCCTTTTATAATTTTTAAATTAATAATATTTTTTTATATATTTTTGGTAGTTTCTACTAAACCCTTTGACTCTGTTTTCTTTCGTTTTATAAGTTTAAATTATTTTTTCTAGTCAACATTAAGTACATATTTCTTTTAAGTTATAGAAAATACTTTTAAGTCGCTGTTTTGCATTTTGCATAGTATTTGGGTTATTAAAATAAAATAATTAATTAGTGATTGATTTAAGACCATTTCCTACATAATTCATGTTATTTTTTTAATTTTGAAAAAAAAAACATAAATTTGTAGTTATCAAAAATATTTTAAAAATAAATAACTACTAAACATAGCAACAATAGCAATTTATAAAATTAAAATCATAAAAAAAAATTAAATTGGGTATTATTTTTAAATGCCGAAGGACTACAATTATTATGCTAAAATATATTTTTTAAAATAGTTATGGTGCTAAAAAAAATTTAATGTGTTCTTCTTTAGCTCTGTGATGAGTTGGCAACCCTAGTTCAAACTGTCGTAGGAATGCCAAAAAGAACTGGAAGTCGTGGGAGAACGCAACAGGGAAACTCTCCCGTGGCACCGGGACGTTCGGAAATAGAACAATAAACTAGGGAACAGATTTAAAACAAATACCAGGAATACAGGTCCAGCATCGATAGAATAAAATATAGAAAAGGTTTTATAAAGGACCCATCCAAAAGAACGAAGAAAGAACTACTCAGACAAAATAGGAAAAGACTTTACATAACAGTAGGGCTGCTAACAGGGCACAATAACCTACGAAAACAACTACAAAAGATAGGCTCATATAATGTGGACCCAAGTTGAAACAACCTACCACATCCTGTGCGAATGTAAAACGTTGAATTACAAAAGAAGGGTATTATTTGGAAACCGAAAATGAAGCCTCAGGAATATATCAACGGTATTTAGGGGTGATTCAAAATTGTAGAAGGAATAAGACTTGTGGGTGGTTGGTTTCAAGAAAATGGGAGATTAGACACAAAAAGCCCAGGAGGCTGCACTGCCTCTGGTAGTAAATCAAGATGGCTTCCAGGGAAAAAAAATCGTTATGACATTTTACTCAGGCTTGTATGAAGCCTGAGTACGTACTAGGTACCATCAGTGCCAGGTTTATAAGGGTTTAACCCATTTTTCTTCAGTTTCAACTGCATTCAAGAATCGAAACATTCAGAAATCACATTTCACGGCACTATTTAGACAACGCTGTAGTACGACTACAGACATTATCCAAATAACTACTAGTAACATTATCTTTTAACTACACCCCAACGTCTGAGTAATGTCATCCAGAGGGAACCTACAGCTTAATGTGGATTCCTAACCACACCCATCGACACATGGTGTTTACTAGCGGTGTAAATCCAATCCAGTTACTCACCATGCAAGGTGTTACTTAACTTATTTTAGGAAAGCGGTATTTCCATGCAGTAAAGACCATTGTTCCATAAGAGAAATTTTTATAGTGTAACGAGCTTAAGCTTCTTAGTTATATTTGAAGTAAAATGATTTGCATACTCTGCTGTAATTTTTTTATCCTTTGTTGTCACTGGAAGTAATAACAAAATATTTTTGGTCAGTTGTAGTTAAATGTGAAGGCACAAAAAGCCCAAGAGGCTGCGCTGCCTTCGGTAGTAAATCTAGACGGCTCCAGGGAACAAGAAGAAGAATGTGAAGTTCACATGCTTAAGTATTCAATTGTGTTTTTAAGTGTTTTTCTGGAAAGATATCTTTGCCATATATGTCTTGCCATCCCTTGTCTAGGGTATCCCATATTAAAATTTACTCTGTGCAAGTCTTATTTTAATTAGAGTTAAATTGGTTTAGTAATGAGCTTTTCAGATATAAATATTTTTTGTTGTCATTATTTCAAAAACGATTAAGTTATAATAATAATTATTATTAATATTTAATATGTATTCTTTACCCTTTTTCATGCTTACTACCACCTAAAAGTAAGCATATTTATTTGTTTTTAGTAAAACCTCAACCAAAGAAACGAAAACGAGTAGACCTAACAGCACAATCTCTTGAAAGAAATTTTATTACACCTGTAAGAGCCATGTCTGATTTTTTATTAAAGCCTTCTGACTTAGAATCGCTTCCAAAAACGAAAAGAAGATCCCCATATGAAGCTGAACCTCCAATTACTGTTTATTGGCGAAAAGATGTGGAAGCTAAAGCTTTAGAAGTTTGGAAATCTAAAGAGAATCTACAGAAGGAGCTAATCAAAAGAGACATTGAAAAGAAAAAGTATCAACAAAGTAAGTTTTAATTTGTTTATACAGTTGAATCCATATTTCATGGAGGTTCTTGTTTTATAGGTGCAGTTTAATTTGTGTGAACATTATTCTTCACAACATTGTAGAACATAATGAAAAATGTATTTCATATAATTTCTTAATATTCTCAGTAAAGCTAAAACATTGACTATTTTTAAAAACCTCCTTTAAAAAAATTACATGGGTAATTAGCACCTTTAACTCTTAAATTATTTTAGACTACTAGTAGCCGACTCTGATTTCTTAGTTGTTATGGAAAATTATTAATTTCAGTGTTGTACTAAGAATATGGACAGGCTTATAAAAAATATAAAAGTTTAGGTCCAAATTAAAAAAAAAAGATTAAGCTTAGTCAATCTTGTAAATTATGAAAATGTTTACATTTTTTTATATTAGCATATTTCTTCTGTCTAATATGGCAGTAAATGGTCATCAGTTTACATGTCATAAAGAAATTAAATCCTCAGTTTACATACTCCGATATAAAATACTACCAGGCATATGCCCAAATTTCTAGTTGATTTAATGTAACAAATATTGCATTATAAATTTATTTTTAATACCAAAAAGTAGTTCTCAAGTAGATACATATAATTATTTAGTATATTTTTAAAATAATTACTTACACTAAAATAAAAATAAATAATAAACTGGTTTTTATTA
The DNA here is from genome assembly GCA_019359885.1 of Listronotus oregonensis. NCBI lineage: Eukaryota > Metazoa > Arthropoda > Insecta > Coleoptera > Curculionidae > Listronotus > Listronotus oregonensis. The sequence continues at coordinate 11,041 of JAHBCN010003422.1, read as the reverse complement.
GGTTTTTTTTTAAGTAATTAACGATATTTTTGTGATCTTGTTTGATTAATTGCAATTAGCTATATTAATTGCAAAAAATATATAATAAAATAATTTTTATTGCTGACAAATGTTTTAAAATTTGTAGTACATATATAGATTTCTTTGGCTATTATTCTTCTATAATGGGTAATCTTGAGGGTAAACTGAATTTATATACTTACAGGTCTATTTATTATTTAGAAATAGTGTACATTATTTTACATTTTTTTATGTAAGTGCTCTTATGGAAGGTGTATTTTACTACATAGGTAGAAAAAGTGTAAAATAGTAGAAAATATTTCTGAATAACAAACAGACCTTACATGTAATCAAAATAATTGTACCTACTATTTGAATTATATCCATGTCATGTTCCAATGGAATGAGATTTTATACTATTTTAGACATTTTTACTGTTAAGAGAAGACTAAGGGACTATAGAAGGGAGTTAGGAAAATCAGCAGATGTCATTGAAGATGAATCTGGATTGATGGGTAGATCTGGCAGAGTGGTTCTTACAGCTGTGGTTATGTAAGTTCATTTTAATGCTAGCTACTCACGAGAGCTTTATTCAGTAGTAATTACAGCTCCATAATTACTTCTTTCCAATTTTTAGGATATAAATTAACAAATTTTATTTTAGTAATGGGACAAACTGCTTGTTTAAACTTTTCGCTTGGCTGTACACTGGATCACATAGTATGTTTTCAGAGTGCATACATTCCTTAGCTGATACCATAAACCAATTGATTTTAGCTTATGGCATTCATAAATCTATTCAGGTTAGTAATTATACTATATGTATATAGGTCACATTTTAAGTAAAAAGAATATGTAGTAATCGGTCTTATAATATAATTATTTATTTATCCACACATTTAAATGCAATTTTATGATTAATAATTTATAAAACAAGTACAGAGTAGCATAGATTAAATTAATATAAAAATAGTTTTTAAAAGAATGCAAAAGAATAATATTAAGTTTTATTACCTATTTCCTTAAGTTAAAAGTTAAGGAAATATGTAAAAGAAACAGTGGTTTTTAGATAGCTGATTCGTACCATCCTTATGGATACACCAACATGAAATATGTTGCCTCTTTAATTTCTGGAGTGGGAATTTTTTGTGTGGGTACTGGTTTATCTTTCTATCATGGAATTTCAGGCCTCCTACATCCTGAACCCATGGAGGATTTCTTTTGGGTAAGTTTTCATTTTTCTAAAGATTCCTTTTAAAAAATCTATGTAGCAAATAAATTTTTGCATATTATTTATCTTACCATCCATACTCCAGTCTGATTTAGGATTGTTTGGAAGTAACCAACAGCAAGTTAATTTTACTCTAGATCCCAAAGTTTTGACGAAGTTCGACACTTTTCAAAAAGCAATTTTTTTCATTATTCTTTAGTAAAAAGATATTTTATATTTTAACGAGTTGCAATTTACTCATACCTTTTTCTATTTTTTTATTAAAAACGAAAATTTTTCATATGAATTTAATTTATTCTGTTGTTACAAAAAATTAGTATTCAGATTCTATGGGAAAATACCCAGTATGATTATTTCATTGTTTTAATATGAGCAAAGCACAAATAAAAATATGATTTTGTTCAGTCCTTATTGGATGACCCTGTATGTAAAATAACTACTATACAGGATTCTTATTTATCGAGTTGCAGTATACAGGGTTACTAATAACAATATGTACTATTAACACGAATTTGTTGTGCTGAGCTTTTAAATATTTTGATGTAGGTTTACAGTTTCATAAAAAAAGTAAATAAAAAAAAATAGCACGTTTCAAATATATAATTATATAGATATTGTTTTTAGGCTTATTTTATATTGGGTGGATCACTGGTCTCGGAAGGAGCAACATGGTTAGTTGCATTTAATTCAATACGAAAAGGTGCAAGAGACATTAACATGTCAGTGAAAGATTATAGTAAGTTTACTTCTTTAACTTGAAAATTATGATATTAATTTGATGCTTATCATTAGGATCTCATAAACAGTAAAAGACAGGTACAGCGAAAATTAAATTATGAAAAAGTTATGCATTTTAATGCTTAATTATTTGGTGTTTTACAGTTTTAGAATTTTAATTTTTTTTTGTGATATTTCTTTTATTGGCAGATAAAAAGTAAGGACACTTTCACATAACACTTTTTAGAGTAGCAGATAATGTTGCAAGTTATTTTTAAATCCAGTTTCGTCTGTATAGTGTGAACCATTTGATGATGTATATATTGGAATCTCAGAAAGCATGAAAGATAGAAAAACGGTTAAATGAACAAAGTATAGGAGAATTTTATTACTAATTTAAATACGCCAGCGGTGAACTTTTAGTTTTTTTTTTCATTCCCAAAATATAAAAAAAACTTAAAGGTGGCATATTCTATAAAACTCAGTAACTTTTCAAAATTTGAAAACTTGCAGTAACCATAAAAACTATGAAATTCCACAAAAGTTGAATTTATTCTAGTGGGCTTTGAATAGCTATGGCAACAATATTATTTTTGTTCTGCACTGTTTGACATTTTCAAAGTATGTTATTTCGGTTATTGTTTATTTTAATTTTTTAAAGAGACTTTGCGTTATTCCAACGGTAAGAATATTAATATGTTAGAATTTAATTTTAAAAACAATTACGTTAACACTGACCCAAGGAGGCAAGAGAGTAAAAAACGTATTTTTAAAACAGAAAATGTATTTTAGTTACTGTGGACTCCATGAATGTTTGATGTAGCAATAAATGTAAAATAGTTTTTTTATATTAGCTGGTTTAGACTGCTTCATACATAACTTTGTATTTTCGGGTAATCCACTTTTTTTACCCGAATATATCAACCGATGAATGATATTTGGATAATTTAGTCGAAGATTATTAATATTTTCTGTGCTTTTTGTGATTACTACATTAAATATTTATATTAAATTATATTGTTATCATGGCGATCCAAAGCCTACTAGTATAAAATTAATTTTTATGGTATTGGTAGTAGGGTTTAGGACTTGATGCCGTCGGGCGAAAAATCTTAAAAATATTTTTTGATCAGTAATGGTTTGCTCTATTTTTAACAGTTTTAATTGGTTATGTGTCAAAAAACAATTAAAACTTACTTGCCATAGAAAAAGTTATCTACTCATCCCTCTTTTACGCACCATTTATTATGGAGAATTATTGTGTCCATTGAAAAAATGAAATGTCACAAGTGGGTCTTTTCGGGACACTAAAGGCAATACGAATTCCAGGTCTGTATTTACTTGTAGCGCTCGTGGAAGACACGTCGAATTTAAAAATAAGGAGACCTATTTTCTAATGCTTTAGAAAGTGCTATAAGAAAGTGTTTTTTATCTACCATGAAGGATAAAATTTTTAAAAAAATTTTAGTCTATTAACTTAGATCTCAGATGGCTCCCATGGGCGGCCAAACTGTCCAAAAGACAATAATTTACCTAACACAAATTATTTTACAGTATTTCGAGGTCAAGATCCAAGTGTTAACGTAGTACTATTGGAGGACTTCGCAGCGGTTGTTGGTGTCATTTTAGCAGCTGGTTGCATGGGTATTTCCTCAATGACGAATAGCCCGACTCCAGATGCCTTAGGCTCGTTATTGGTGGGCTGTATTTTGGGCTCAGTGGCATCGTTTATTATTTACACAAATGTAGCTGCTTTAGTAGGACGGTAAGTGAAATGTTTTACAAGCAGAAAATAGCTTTTTAACAGACAAGGTTATTAAATAAAGACGATTGATGATCGAGGCCATTTAACACGCGATCCTAACCAACCCGTTAAGGGTTGAGATCGTTAATCGCTACCCGTAGCCGTTATTAAATTAAAATAATCGCAATTTTTCTTGATTTTTTTTTTAGGATGTATTTCAATTTTAGGCAACCAACTTAACGGATTTGGTTGGTTGTCATTCGAATAGCAAGGTTATAAATACACGCAATGTTCGCTTGTTAGGTATTTTTAATTGTCAATATTATAATCCTTTATTAATAGAAAATTATGCACCCATAATAGACCGTTAAGCCATGGAAGGAAAAAGAAACTTATTGTACCCAGTATGTCCTTATAAGTAGTGAATATTGACCATGCGCTAATATTTATTGATAGGTTTAACAGAACGATTGCGGTTTATTGACTAGAAAATAGACCTGTTAAGTGCAGAAAATAGCCATCTTGGAACAATTGTACTCAGTATGTCATCTAGTTGATATATACGCAATTAATATACTTCTAAAACTTTAATTTAGCTACTAGGTACGTTTGTTCCAAAAAAGTTATTTTTTTTACCAAAAGCCAAGGTCGAGCTTGGCCCTTAGGATGACAACAGACAAACCTACATGTATAGTGATAATTTTCCACCATATTTTTTTTCGTTAAATTTCGTTTGTTTTAGATGGCATACTGAGTAGAAATTTTTCAGAGATGGCTATTTTCTTCACTTTTTAGATCTATTTTCTAGCTCTAACCAAAACTAACCACAGTCATCCTCTAAAACCTATAAATAAATGATCAGTCAGATATAGTCAATGTTCATTTTTTAAAAGGGTATATGTCATAAAATTGGTCCTCTTTTTCTTGGATTGAGGCCCATGCTATTAAATAAAGGTTGATTCAATAATAATATAATTGAGAAAACTGATTTCTCTTCAAAAGCCTTTTTTTACCCTATTCGTCCGTGTCTTTTTAATATATTTTTGTGTTACCACCATAGTCGCCACCACTGCATAAATATATTGTTTTGATTGTTCGTCAACCAAGCTGGAGGCGCAAAAACTATACTGTAGTGTGTGCGCAGTACGGCGTTCGTCCTTATTTTAAACAGATTTGTTTGTCGAACAAAAACGCATTGTGTGGGTCCCTAGGGGCTATTAACGAGTAATTTTGTATACGTTAATAATACTCATAAGTAAAAGATCGCCGAAAAAAATATATAAATGAACTAAACAAAAGAAGTAAACTTCAAGCATATACCAATCAGCAAGCAGGGCGGGGTACATTCCACTCCTCGAAGACCAATCAGGCACGTGGTGCGGGAGAGAAAGGTTATACTGCTATTTTCCTTTCTCTTGCACAGCCGAGCGGCAAGGCTGCCTCTTGTAGGTATACGCTTGAAGGAGGTAAAGGAGGTGGATAAAATTCGTCCTTTTTTCGTCCACCATATTAGTAAAAATTCAACGTTTCAATTTGGGACATTTTTATATATTTATAATAAGTCCAAGTATCCAATATATGCGTTAAGCGCATTATGATTTTTTTTTAATACAAGATCAAAAAACATGTAAAATGGCAAAATTCAATAAAAATAGCAAGTTTAAAGGTTTTTTTTTGTACTTACCATTCTGATTTTTTTACCAATTTATTGTAGATGTAAATAAAGATACTTAGACAAATTGAAACTTTAAATTTTCACGAATATGATGGGCGAAAAAAAGGCCGAATTTTACCTCCATTCGGCCTTTAATATAAGTATACTAATGCCATCTTTTGGCGCTGTTTAATATGTATCTGTGGGCGTCAGTTTAAAAGACTCATTTAAGTAAGTAAGTTTTAGCAGACCATTAATTCGTTTTCGTTTTTGATAGATCGATTCCGGAAGAAAATCTGGAACGAATTAACACGGAGTTGGAAAGGGATGTTATGATCAGGGCGATTCATGATGTAAAAGGAATAGATATGGGAAATTATTTAGTCAGATATAAGGCTGAATTAGATTTTGATGGTAGGGAATTAACAAGATCCTATTTGGATAAACAAGACCTTAACCAATTACTGGAGGTATGTAAAAAGTAAATAATATTTAAAAAATGAAATCTTTTGAGATCTACGTACAGGTTCCATTCGACGAGGACTCAGCAGTCATATTTGTGGCTTTTGCCATATGAAAAAAAAATAAAAAAAACATCTTGTTAATTTTTCCCGTAGAATTAAAATTATGTTTTTTTTAATGAGACGCCTTATTTATGGGATCGTTTTTGAAAGCGTCTCATTTTTTGATACGTTTTAATTAAAAAAGATTTTGAGAATTAATTTAATTCATATGAGAAGTTTGCGATTTAAATTCTAAAACAGAAAAAGATCAACCTGAAATTTCAAAACACAAAAAGTAATATTCGATCAAAGGCTAGCATTTAGCATTACCTATAATAGGTAAAGGTAAAAGTTAAACATATTTAATACTAACATCAATCTCAAAACAATTTTATAATTTTATGAAAAATTTAAATAATAGTATTAAATTTGACAAAATGTTGGCATTTATTATTGCAGATTTCTTATCAGGGACAGTATTTACAGGGTGTCAAGTTTTTATCTTATTGTTAGTTTTTAATAGCTAACTATATTTTGCTATAGTTAGCAAAAAAAGTTTTGCTATATGTTATGATTTATGCAATGAGAGATGTGCTGCTTTAAAACAATAATAATATAAAAGTGTATCTTTATAGATTACTGCACTAAGACACGGCCAGCTGACATATACAGGGTGTCCCAAAAGTAATGGGACACAGAGCAACAACAGATTCCTTAGGTCGAAATAATACAATTATGAAAACTTGTCTTATAACAAAGTTGATAATTACTAAGATACAGGCTGTCAAACTTTTAATTTTGTTTTCGTTTTTTTTTGCAATAATTTCTTAACTAAAAACATAGCGGTACAAAATTGAGGATTCGGGGGTTCTTTGAGGCGAGAAATTCAAATTCGTCCATACTTTTGATGTTTTAGATGGCATAACACTTTTTTTAAGCTTGGTATATTGTCCTGTTTATTAAAAAAGTAGTTATTATAATTCTCGCTGCGTCAAAAATGTATACTTCATTTAGGTCTCTAGGAGCAACTGTTTTCGAGATAAATGCATTTTAAGGGACCCCGCAATTTTCCTACCGAAAATTGGTTTCGACCATTTGTTTTCAAACTTTGCAAAGTAATAGTTTTAAACTTGCTGGTCAAAAGTCTTACGGGCACAAAACCTGAAAACCCCTGTAGAAATTATTACAAAAAAACGAAAACAAAATTAAAAATTTGACACCCTGTATATTCGTTAATATCAACTTTGGGATAAGGCAAGTTAACATTAATTGCATTATTTAGACCTAAGGAGTCTGCTGTTGCTCTGTATCCCATTACGTCTGGGACACCCTGTATATTTATATCGTATTTGTTAATAAAAAAGAAACTTATTTAACTGTTATTTAAAAAGAACACCGTATTTATGGCATGCAATTCTTTCAGGATATTAAAAAGTTAGAAAATATTGACCAGCTTGAAGAATTTATGTTAAAACATGGCGAAAACATAGTCGATTTAATGGGAGGTGAAATTGATAGGATAGAGATGAAGTTGAGAGTAAGTATTTATATCGCAGTTGACACTTTTGCAATCTAGGGGCTAAACATCAAGTTAACATTCAATATAATGCAAATTTTTATTTTCAGAAAAAGCATCCTGAAATTCGACATTGTGATCTAGAAATACTCTAATAATTTAAATAAAATAAATGTAAGTAAATAATTTGTCTATGTACCTTAACAAGTTTTTAAAGGCAAAAGTCAGTATTTATTTTAAATTTTATTTATTTTTTGTGTTGCCTTTAATTTGTATTGCGATATTTTTAAGTTTAACAAAAAATGGTTTATTTTTTAAATTTTGTTGTTTTTTTTTTAATAAAATATTTTTCTTAAAGTAGTTTTGTGTAAACTCCTTAATCCCGTTTAAATAATTCGAATAATCAATTTTTGTTGTCTAATTTTATTGTTTTTGGACATACATCTTATTAAATAATAAGGACTGTAACGTTTTTTACGGAAAATTTTGAAATTTTTCTTCCTCCTATATTTTTTTATGTAAGCATTATTATAAGTTATCTTTTATCTGGCATTTTTTAATGTTAAACTTGGTTTAGAATGTAAACTGTATTTTTTAAGTGAAAAATCGCACCCTGTAATTTTTGATAAGATTGCTACTAACTACGTTTTGGCCGATTATGTATAATCAAAATTATTATAGTGCAATACATTTTTTATGTGCCTTTTATGATTAACTTAGTTTAATTTCATTTACAGTTTACGAATTATTTGATCGTTTTCATACTTAACAAATGCCTTGTGTATGTTATTTTTGTAAAATAAATGATTTATTTGGTAAATTATATGTCTTACCTGATAGTTGTACTTAGATGAAGAAATTTAAGTTAGCCTAATTATTTTTTACATAACTGATTTCTTATGAAAATAAAACTGACAACAAAGAAGAACCGGAAAGTAATTTGAGATAATCGTTTGGTAACTGTTTCTGCTCCAGAACTTATTAAATTGCTCCATGCGAAATTTACTGTAACGAAAACCCTTTTATAATGGTCCAAGAGCCAGTGACAGATTTACCAACCAAGTTCCACTTAAGCAATAAATGGTACTGGAATGCATCGAAGAGTTATATCATAAAGCTTCGTGGATGTCAGTTGTGGTTCCGTTGGGGCAATGTAGGGCGGTAGTCTTTTTGACAATGATAAAGAATTAAATTTAAAATGACAACGTTAGTTCACAACCAACTGGTATTTTTATTGTTGTTCATAACTATATAATAAAGTAACAATTTTTAAAAATGCATTAGCATCTAACTCGCAAATGGTGTAACCGAAAAATTTAAAGTTTTCACCATTGACGTAGATTTGCATTCTCTCCAATAAACTTCAATAAAATTTTTCGTCAAAATAATTAGGGAAGCCAATAATTGACCCCATTAAAAGTGACATGGGATTTCCTATATCCCGCCCGATGATGCACCACCCAGTAGGTTTAGGTTTAAAGTGAGTGGACTTTTTACGCCCTCCACTGCAACCGCTCGTTCTATTGTGGCTCACACCTTTTTATATTTCTCCCAATAGGATCGGACTCCCAATGAATCCGATACCAGATTGGGAGAGAGTTCTTACATCTCTTAGTCGTGTCGCTATTGGACACGAACACAATATTTGTTCTGGTGTCCCTGTCTCCTGGAGAGTATGACTAGCAGACGATTAAATCCGTCATGCCCTCCTCTCCCGGTCTAGTGACGTGGGTAGCTACTAGGTCCTTGTTACAGGAACCAGATGTTCTTTCTGAGGCCGCATCTCCGGTCTTACCCTATGAAAACGGTCCTATCCGCTTTCTGTTTAAAGCCAGCGCACCTTTGTCTGCTTGTGACCTTGAGTGGCACCTCTCGAGGTCGCCCTGTATCTCAGAGGCACCGTTGGAGACACCTGTTTAAAGCACAGGATTTCATTCACTCATCAGCATACGGTGGCAACAAGAGTTGCCGATAACCAGCAACTCTAGCGCATGTTCGACAACGACGTGTGAACACAGCGGTTGGGGCACCACCCGGTATATTCAGTCATTTCCTTCCAACTAAAAGCTGCTTGTGACCCTGAGTAGCACCTCTCGAGGTCGCCCTGTATCTCAGAGGCACCTGTTTAAGGCACAGGATTTAATTTACTCATCAACACGGTATGCTAACACCTTGTGTTCATAATAGCTTCGGATCCCGTTCCATACGGTGACAACAAGAGTTGCCGATAACCAGCAACTCTAGCGCATGTTCGACAACGACGGTGAACACAGCGGTTGTGGCACAACCCGGTATATTCAGTCATTTCCTCCCAACTAAAAGCTGTCGTTCACGAAGCTTTATAATACAACTTTTGAGGACAATTGACCGAATTTTTACGTGGCTCTGGAACTACAATAAAAATAGCATAACATAAAGATTATGTTCTATTTGTTTTTCTTCCCCAGATACAACATACACTTATATTTAGTAATATTATGATTTGGTTGTTGTCTTAACTTAATCGTATTTATGGATTTAAAAATTTACCAAAATAAATATTGAAAGCTTCCTTAAAACCTGAAATTTAATTTGTTCTTCAAACTATTACATTCATCATTTCGTAGCCCCAAACTGTAAGGTACTGGTGGTGCCGGACTGGGCACACTCCGACTGTCTAGATTACGGGTGCACTGTTGCTAGAGTTTTTAAATATTAAAGTCAGTTAATAACTACACAGACTCATTGATTGATTGATTGATAAAGTAAATACACAAGTTGAGGTTTTGTCCGCCTCGACACTGCAGCCAACAGGGCTTGTTGTATCTCTTGTGTATTTGTTTCAGTTAAAAGGTTTGACACCTTAGACAGGTGTAGTAGCCCTTTACTGTTCTTTCTGTCTCAAGCCTCCTGGTGGTTAGTGTCCACCATGAGGTTTTTATTTGTTCTCCAGTATGTAAGTGCAGGGCACTCATATATGATGTGAGAGGCTGTCTCTTCCTCTTCGTCACATAGTCTGCAAATGGGTTCTTTTCTATAGATGCCCATAGTGTGCATATGTTTTCTTAGGGTGCAGTGTCCGGTTATTAATCCTGTCACTATCCTAATCTGGTTCCTATTTAGTTTTAGTAGTTCACTTGTCAATGCTTTCGATGGTGAGTCCAGCATTGATTTACTGTGATTTTGCCTTGGAATGTGGTTCCAGTATGACTGATGTTGTGTTTGAATCCACCGAGTCATGTAGCCACGAACCGAGGCTTTTGGTATTCCAAAACAGGTTCAGGACCCACAAACATTGCTGCGGAGCCTCGCCTGGCCAGGGAGTCTGCATTTTCATTGCCCTGTATTCCCCTGTGTCCTGGCACCCAGGAAAGTGTAACTTTGTTGTGGTTAGCCAGGTTTAGGGGGCATTGCAGACAGTTCCAAACCAACCTTGAGTTGACTTGTTGGGATGCCAAAGCTTTTATGGCCGCTTGACTATCAGAGAAGATAGTAATGTCCCTGCCCTTATATCTCCTCCTCAAGTTCTCTCGCAGACAAAGTTCAATGGCATATATTTCCGCCTGGAAACAGTGGCATATTTCCCCAGGGAAGCATAAGCATTGAACCTGGGGGTCATACCATGTATTCCTGCGCCAGCTCCATTGTCAGTCTTGGATCCATCGGTATACCAAACCAAATTCCGAGACTGACCAGG